>JAXIVJ010005674.1:0-72250 GCA_036785665.1 Chirona hameri
TATTTCGTTTCAAGGTCAAAAATAAGTAAAACACGAGACACACATACATACATATTTGTATTACATACACACCCAGCTGGTGACAGGTCCTAGGTCGGTCTGGTGTGGTTTGTGTGAGTGCTCGGAGTGTGCTCAACATAACTCGCCGCGGCCGGTCCCGCGGGGGTGCAATTCCCTGCCCAAAAGAATATACACTCCCCGGGAACCGTGTGCAGCGAGTTATGTCGTAGTGCCTGGAGCACACTCCAGATCAGATCTGGTGTGACAAATCCTGATCCAGTGTGGTAGTGTGGGTGCTCCGAGTAGTGCTACAACTGCCGCGACACGGTCCTCAAGCGTGCGCGGAGTCATGTTGTACGAGCTGGCCTCTATCTCAGGTATTGAACACCTCGGGTTGTTTGTGTGTGATAGCGTCTGTTGGTCAGTGCGATGCAGTGAGCGAGAGCCTAATCGCACTACCGGCCCCTGCACTGACCAGGGACCAAGCAATGAAGGTGTGGGGGTGTCATAGCAAGTGTTAGGTGATGCCTGCGACCACCTGCCTGGACCTGGGTATAGAATAATACAGAGTATTATTGTGCAGTTTGGAACAGTGTCAGTGTTGATGGAGCCGTGGGGGGTGCCGTCATTGCAACAACGGGAGACTGTTGCCAGTCTCCCTGGCTCCGGCGCCTCGGCGAGACCTGGTTGTGGGGTGTATTAGCTGGGCGAAAAGTCCTGAATAATAAAAAACCCAGCGTCTATCGCAAAGGGGAAAAAACCTGCGCGGTGGGCCAGAAATGCGCAGGGTCAAAAACCCCTGTTTTTATTTGTTTAGCTAAACGTGTTTGGTAGAGATAATCTAAGAGGAGACCTATCAGTTCAGGATAATTATCACCTAACAGTGTTGAAGATTTAATGTGATGCGGTTTTGTTGTGTGTAATTAATAATGTTCTGTCGTTTATCGTTGTGTACTGGGCAAGTAATAAATAAGTGTTTGATTGTGTAGCGCGGATAACCTGGGCAATGTTGACAATTTGGTGGCGGGAGATTCTCCATAATATAATAATGAGTAATTTTTGTATGACCGAGACGGAGTCGTGCCAATATTACCTCCTTCTCTCTACAATTCTGTTGACTAGATATACAATGTTGGACTTTTGGCTTAATTGGATAAAGATGAAATGCGGAGCGGCATCCCACTCGCTTTGGGCGCAGTATGCTAAGTGAGAATTGATATAATTTAAAACGTCTGATACTGGGCTTGGAAGTTGGTTTACTGAAGGTAATTCTAGGCTCAATTCGCAAGTCTGTCGGCTTCTTCGTTTCCCGGGATATCGGCGTGTCCAGGGATCCAGAGGAATGTAATACTATTGTTTTTACTGTTTAAATACTTGATTAGTTGTCTGATTTTAAATACTATCGGGTTTCTACAGTCACTAATCGAGGAAATGGCCGTGAGCGAGGCGGACGAGTCTGTGCAAATGACTACTTCCTTAAGTTTTTCTTTTCTGACATATATTAATGCTAATAAAATGGATGACAATTCCGCTGTGTATACGCTATTTATGTCGGGAAGTCTAAAGTTATTGCTAATTGTGTTTGTGTAGAATGCACCACCGGTTCGGCCTTCGCCCCGTGAACCGTCTGTGTATATGTATGTGTATGTGTTGTGTTGTGCTTTGTGTTCGTGGAAGAGTGTGAGTGTCTCTGCTGCGGTGACTGTGTTTTTGTTGTGTGTGAAGAGGCGGTGTGTGTCTGGTGTTGTGTCGAGCCAGTGAGATGTGAGTGGTGGTGTTGGCATTGTGGTGATGTGAGCGATGTTGAATAGTGTGAGTGTTTTGTCTGATTCTGTGACTGATAAGCGGGTGTCGTTTTTGTAGTAGTGTTTGTCGTCTAGTGGGTGCGGGGTGATTTAAGATGTGGAATGTTGGGCGTGTGGGGTGTGAACTTGCTCTGCGTAGAATCTAAGTAATGTGTATTTGCGTCGGCGGCAGAGTATGGGAATGTTTGTGTCGATGTGTAAGTTTTGTGGTGTTGGTGGTGCGGCAGGCTCCAGTCACGATGCGCAAGGCAGTGTTTTGGACAGTTGCAACTTTTTAATTTGTTTGGAACATATGTCATCAAATAAGAATGCGTTATAGTCCAGTACTGGACGTATCAGGGAAGTATATAGTTGGAGGAGAGTGGCACGATCCGCGCCCCACTCTCGACCAGCCAATGACCTCATTATATTAATTCGTCGCGTACATCTCTGCACTAAATCATTGAAGTGTGGGATGAACGAGAGACGTGTGTCTAGCGTTATTCCCAGATACTTGAATGATTTGACAAAAGGGGTAATTTGATTGTTATATTTTAATGGAATGTAGGGTTCCACATATGCAGGTTTCTTTGAAAAAATTAGAGATGCAGATTTACTTGGAGAAACTTCCAGACCCCATTGGTCGCACCAAACCTTTATATCAATGAGTACTAGTTGTAACGTTTTTGCTGGCTTGATCGACACTCGGGTGCGAGAACCACACCGCCAGGTCATCAGCGTACATTGAAAATTTGAGACCTTTGTCGATCTTGTTAATATTACTGAAAATGTCGTTAATCATAATTGAAAATAGGGGTCGGGAGAGGACCGATCCCTGTGGGACACCGTGGTCCTGATTTTGATTTGGAGAATATGTGTTGCCGCACCTTACATTAAAAGTTCTATTTCTAAAAGGTTTTGGATAAATTTGGCGAGTCGACCTCGAATTCCGGCCTTATGGACCTTTACTAGAAGTGCGGTTTTGTTGGACTCTGTCAAACGCAGCTCTCAAATCAAGAAAGAGGGCAATTGTGACCTCTCTCCCTCGAAAGCCGCGCTGGACAGAGTCGATAAGACCAACTAAATTGTCCGCAGTGGAGCGACCTGGTCGAAAACCACTTTGGTGTGGGGTAAGTAAATTATTTTGATTCAATATATGTCCTGATGCGTCCGTTAACCATGCGTTCGAATAGTTTACATGCACAACTAGTTAGAGAAATGGGTCGATAGCTAGCCGGAGAAGATTTGGGTTTGCGAGGTTTAAGTATAGGAATTAGCGTACTATTATGCCAAGATTCAGGGAAAGTGCCGTCAAACCACATGTATTGAAGGCTGTTAGTAAGTTGTGAGACCAGTCTCTGTCAAGTTTTTAAAGAAGGAGTAGTCAATTTGATCTGGCCCTACAGAAGTTTTACCACATTTACCTATAGCGTACGTTAACTCTGAGTTGGTAAAAAGGGAGTTGTATATTTCTACGTTATTAGAGTCAAAGCTAATAGATTGAAATTGATCGTTAAGTTGGTTAGCAAAAGTTGGTGTACATGTTGCGTTGATGATATGTTAGCGTAGTGTTGTGCAAAATTGTGTTGCCACCTCTAGGGGAAGCGTGTAAGGATGTGTTGTGTATTTGTAAGTGTGGGATTTTGTATGCCGGTGGTCTTTTATTTGAAATGATTTAATTAATGTCCAAATTTTTGAGAGGGAGGTAAACCGATTAAGGTAGATGAGAATTCCTGCCAAGACTCTTTTTTTGCTTTGTCAATGATTGTTTTAGCCAGAGAGCGAGTTTTCCGTACTTCGTGTTCGTTTTCTGCAGTTATACAAGCTTGAAATTTTCGAAATGCTCTTTTCCGGAGGGCAACAGCTCTTTGACATTCTGTGTTCCACACGGGGCAGTACGCTGCCTCGGGTGGGTGTGAGTGGTGCGCGTGTGTGTTGGGATGTGCTGATGTGCTGATGCGAGATAGTGTTTAAAAATGTGTTAATGTCGGTCTGGAGTCTGCGGGGTGACTAGTGTCAATGTGTTTTTGGAAGGAGGACCAATCGGCTTTGCGAAGGTTCCATCTAGGGAGAGAGTAAAAATTTGTCTGTCCTGAAGGGACTTGAAGTTCTAAGTGAATTGGATAATGATCGCTAAAAAGAGGGTCAGATTGTGCATTAAATGTAAAAAGAGTCGCGATGTGTGGTGTGGCGAAGGCGTGATCAATGCGCTGTAAGTCACCTCACCTCTGTGTGGTGTACGTGTGTGGGTGTTGGTCGTTAAGGAAGACCCAAATTATGCCGGTCCAGAGGGTCCAGCATAATTTGGCCGCGACGAGAGTTCCGAGGCAGCCCCACGCCGACTATGCGCGTGAAGTCGCCCATAATCAGACATGGAGTGTTAATATTTGTAATAAGCTGGGAAAAAGAATCAATGTCTATGTCCTCAGTAGGACGGAATAAATTGAGATAAGAGTTAGTTCTAGGCTGAGCGATTTTAATATTAACGCCGACTGCGTCTAAGGTTGTTTGAAGGTCGATTTGATGATGCAAAAGTTGGTTTGAAATAAGCAAAGCCGAGCCGCCTCGGCGAGGTGATGCATTTACGTTTATTTGTTGTAAAAAGGCTATAACCGGCGATTTTCAAGGCATAATTATAAAGTCGGCGTCAATAAAATGGGTTTCTGAACAGCGGCTACTAACGGATTATTATTAAGACGTAATGTTTGAATTGCCCCCAATGGGATATTAAAGATCTAACATTCATTGGAGGACAAATTCTGACTGTTGATTATTCATTTAGATTAACTTTTACTGTCCAAGCCTTGCCTGGAGGTCGCTCGAGTATGCCTGCGGGGGCGGGCGGGCGGGCGGGAGGGCGAGGAGGAGTGGGAGCGCGATGAACCTGATTTGGTGTCACTCCCGAGAGTCGGGAAGGGGAGTGGGCGGGGCGGGCGGGCGGGGAGTTGGAGCGGGAGGGCGGAGGAGGGGAGTGGCGGGGCGGGCGGGCGGGAGTTGGAGCGGGAGGGCGGGGCGTGGTTGCGGGCGATTGATTGGGAGACGGCTCTCATGAGAGAGTCGTCCGAGGAGTCCTCCGAGAGTCGGCACTCCGCTGGTGCTGCGGAGGCCGGGGAGGCGGGGCCTGAGTCGATGTTCGACTCGGCTGGGGAGGGGGAGCGCGGTGCCGGTGGATCAGCGGCAGCCTCGCGCTCGAGGTCAGCCAGAGATGCCATTGGGGACTGGCATGGTGGTCGGGGGGTCTGGCGGTTGGGGGGTCTGGCGGGAGGCCGGTTGGGTGGAGGGGGGGAGGTTCCGGGAGGGGGGAGGGGCGGCCAAGCGCCAGGGGCGAGACCTGGGGAGAGCGGGGCGTCCGGTGGGCGCCGACTGTCGCGCCTTTCGTTGCGCTTCAGGCGCTCCGCCTCGCGAGCGAGGCCCCAGGCTCTACACCGGCGGTCCCAGGCCGGGTGGGCCTGGTCGCACGTGGCGCAGCGTGCTGCGCGCGTGCACCCTTCGGTGCCGTGCTCGCCTGCGCACCGTCCACAGGTGGCGGTGCGCACCCGGCAGGTCCACTTGAGGTGGCCGTAGTGCCAGCACTGCTGACACTGCCGGGGGGGGGGGGGATCCACTCCCTGACTGGGGCGGCCACGTACCCACAATGGATGTGGGTAGGCAGCTCCCTGCCTCTGAAGCGGAGCCGAATCAGCGGGTTGGGCTGCTCGGGTCGCTTCTTGGTGGGAGAGAGGCGCGTGACCTCGCACACCCCTTGGTGTGCGAGCTCTCGGAGGAGGAGGTCCTCCGAGAGGGCGGCCACGTCTGGGCACCACACCAGACCCTCCACTGAGTTTAGGTGCGCCGGGGCTTCCACGGCGACCTTCGCTCCGTTGAATTTTGTCAGACCCATCAGACGGACGTTCTGTGCGGACGTCAGCGTCTCGATCAGGAGGGCTCCTGATCGGATGGGCTTAGCGCTGGCAACGTCGCCACCACAGATGGCGACCAGCCAGCGCCGGACATGGAACGGGTTGATTGTTTGGAACGGGTGTCCATCCGTTCGCCACATAAGGAGGCGAGCGGGCCCGTTCGGGGGGGGGGGGGGGTGGGGTCGGGGGGAGCTGTGCTCCGGGTCGGCTCCTGGGATGCCCCTGAGGGGGGCGGGGAGTGGAGCCGGCCTGGGGAGTGCGTGGTCGCGCACTGGGGGACCCCAGAGGGGGGTCGGGTGGGTCGGGGGGACGGGAGTCCGGCGACTGCCAGGCCCCTGGACGGGGCGGGCGGGGCCCCTGAGGGGGGCTGGAAGGGGGGACCCCTGAGGGGGTCGGGGGGACGCGGGCGGGGCCCCTGAAGGGGGCTGGGAGGGGGACCGTCCAGGGGGGCACGCGGTCGCGCACCGGAGAACCCCGGAGGGGGGTCGGGCGGGTCGGGGGGGGCGGGGTTCCGGGGGGTAGCCATCGTCGTGGCTCAGGAGGATAGGATGGGGGCTAACTATTTACTTTAAATGCCACACACGACAGAACGTGTTGGCACCTGCAAGTTAACTGCCCGAAAGTGGAGAGGGACCTACGCCGTGGAGGAGGCCTATTGCCAATAAAAAATTGTGCTAATGAAACTGCCTACTTAAAAATATCTAAAGGCTACCTATCTAAGGGTCTAACGACCCTGCCACAAGCACGTGGACAGGGTCCCGCACCCGGAAGCGGTGGAGGGCTGGAGGAGAGAAGTCTGGAAGGCGTCCGTGGTCCGATGTCGTTGAGATCGATGTATGTACATACAATCCAGCCTCAATTCATATATTTTAAGAGACAAGGTCATCATCGGCGCGGGCGCATTGGATGATCGGCGCCTTGGCAGACACAGCGGTCCACTGTTGATGCGCGTCCTCTGAAACACCTACCTCCTAATGTCATTCTGATTTCAGAGTTCTACAATGCCAATATTTCCGACTTCAATACGGTTCTGGAGGCAATGAAAACATCTGATGGTAGTGAGATTTCATCTGTGTTTACTCCATCTGTAGACGAAATCCGTGAAGCAGGAACATACGCGGAAGACTTCATCTCATCGTGCAGTATCGACGGAGTACCCTGCAGCCCCAAGTAAGGGTTTATTATTATATTAGTAATAGTTATATGCAGGGACGTCGCCACAACATTTTGAGTGGGGTCAGTCAGGTGTTTGGGGGCAAGCAAGGTGATTGCCCCCCCCCCCCCACTCCCATAGAGCTATACTGTTTAAATCCTGACAATTGGAGGGGGTGGTGGGGGGGGGGGAGAGCAGGGGCGGTGCCGCGGACTTTTGTCAGGGGGAGGCAAGTATAAATTGAGGGAGCCTCTATTTGAGAAGGGGCCTCCTCCTCGAACGTGCCATTTTTAATTGCTTTTGTTTTCACACAATATTCTACCCACACAGCTTCCAGATGGCCTCCTCTGGCCTCCAGAGAGTCCCCCTGGCCTCCAGATGGCCTCATCTGGCCTCCAGATGGCCTCCTCTGGCCTCCAGATGACCTCCTCTGGCCTCCAGATGACCTCCTCTGGCCTCCAGATGGCCTCCTCTGGCCTCCACATGGCCTCCTCTGGCCTTCAGATGGCCTCCTCTGTCTGGCCTCCAGATGGCCCCCTCTGGCCTCCAGATGACCTCCTCTGGCCTCCAGATGACCTTCTCTGGCCTCCAGAGGGTCTCTTCTGGCCTCCTGATGACCTCCACTGGCCTCCAGATGGCCTCCAGATGGCCTCCTCTGGCCTCCAGATGACCTCCTCTGGCCTCCAGAGGGTCCCCTCTGGCCTCCAGATGGCCTCCTCTGGCCTCCAGATGGCCTCCTCTGGCCTTCAGATGGGCCTCCTCTGTCTGACCTCCAGATGACCCCTTCTGGCCTCCAGATGACCTCCTCTGGCCTCCAGATGGCCTCCTCTGGCCTCCAGAGGGTCTCTTCTGGCCTCCTGATGACCTCCACTGGCCTCCAGATGGCCTCCAGATGGCCTCCTCTGGCCTCCAGATGACCTCCTCTGGCCTCCAGAGGGTCCCCTCTGGCCTCCAGATGGCCTCCTCTGGCCTCCATATGGCCTCCTCTGGCCTCCAGATGGCCTCCTCTGGCCTTCAGATGGCCTCCTCTGTCTGACCTCCAGATGACCCCTTCTGGCCTCCAGATGACCTCCTCTGGCCTCCAGATGGCCTCCTCTGGCCTCCAGATGTCCTCCTCTGGCCTCCAGATGGCCTCCTCTGGCCTCCAGATGGCCTCCTCTGGCCTTCAGATGTCCTCCTCTGTCTGGCCTCCAGATGGCCCCTCTGGCCTCCAGATGACCTCCTCTGGCCTCCAGATGGCCTCATCCGGCCTCCAGATGGCCTCCTCTGGCCTCCAGATGTCCTCCTCTGGCCTCCAGATGGCCTCCTCTGGCCTTCAGATGGCCTCCTCTGTCTGGCCTCCAGATGGCCTCCTCTGGCCTCCAGAGGGTCTCTTCTGGCCTCCTGATGACCTCCACTGGCCTCCAGATGGCCTCCAGATGGCCTCCTCTGGCCTCCATATGGCCTCCTCTGGCCTCCAGATGGCCTCCTCTGGCCTGCAGATGGCCTCCTCTGTCTGACCTCCAGATGACCCCTTCTGGCCTCCAGATGACCTCCTCTGGCCTCCAGATGGCCTCATCTGGCCTCCAGATGGCCTCCTCTGACCTCCAGATGGCCTCCTCTGGCCTCCAGATGGCCTCCTCTGACATACAGATGGCCTCCTCTGGCCTCCAGATGGCCCCATCTGGCCTCCAGATGACCTCCTCTGGCCTCCAGATGGCCTCCTCTGGCCTCCAGATGTCCTCCTCTGGCCTCCAGATGGCCCCTCTGGCCTTCAGATGGCCTCCTCTGTCTGGCCTCCAGATGGCCCCCTCTGGCCTCCAGATGACCTCCTCTGGCCTCCAGATGGCCTCATCCGGCCTCCAGATGGCCTCCTCTGGCCTCCAGATGACCTCTTTTGGCCTCAGATGGCCTCCTCTGGCCTTCAGATGGCCTCCTCTGTCTGGCCTCCAGATGGCCCCCTCTGGCCTCCAGATGACCTCCTCTGGCCTCCAGATGGCCTCATCCGGCCTCCAGATGGCCTCCTCTGGCCTCCAGATGACCTCTTCTGGCCTCAGATGGCCTCCTCTGGCCTCCAGATGGCCTCCTCTGTCTGGCCTCCAGATGACCCCTTCTGGCCTCCAGATGGCCTCCTCTGGCCTCCAGATGGCCTCCTCTGGCCTCCAGATGGCTTCCTCTGGCCTCCAGATGGCCTCCTCTGGCCTCCAGATGGCCTCCAGATGGCCTCCTCTGGCCTCCAGAGGGTCCCCTCTGGCCTCTAGATGGCCTCCTCTGGCCTCCAGATGGCCTCCTCTGGCCTTCAGATGCCCCCTCTGACCTACATAGGACCCCTCTGGGTTCCAGGAGCCCTGTGGCCTCCATAGGTCTAGGGTCCAGGAGGTCTCTCTGACCTTCATAGGGCCCTCACTGGCCTACAGGAGGCCATCTGACCTAGAGAGGGACTCTCTGGCTCCCAGAGTGCCCCCTCTAGCCTCCAGGGAGCCCCCTCTGACCTTCATTGGGCCCGATCTGGCGTCTAGAGGGTCCATCTGGCTTCTTGCGGACCCTTTTCTGGCTTCCAGAGGGTTTTCTGGCATCCATAGAGCCTTTCTGGCCTCCAGGGACCCCTCTGGCCTCCTGGGCCCTTTTACCTCCTGGGCCCTTTTGCCTCCAGGTGGCCGTCTAACCTTTACAGGGCCCCCTCTGTTACCCATATGACCCCCTCTGGCCTACAAGAGCTGCTCTTCTGACCTCCAGGGGACCCTCTGGCCTACAGGAGCCCCTTGGCCTCTAAGGGGCCCCTCTGGACTCCAGAGCTACTCTGGCCTACAGGGAGCTCTGACCTCCATAGGGCCTCTCTGACTTTCATAGTGCCAGTTATCACGTATAGAAGGCCATTTCTGGCCTCTAGGGGCCCTCTGGCCTTCAGATCCCCTACTAGCCTCCAGGGGAAACTCTAACATTTATAGGGCCCTCTCTGTCGTCTCGAGGGCCCATCTTGCTGCCAGAGGGCCCTTCTGGCCTCCAGGGGGCCCCTTTCCTCCCGTGAGGAAATCCTTTCCGCACGGTGGGGTTGAATTTTTGCACATGGGGACTCCTTCCCCGCACGAGACGGCCTCCTTCGCTCCCCTCACCCGGAGCTTGTTTTTCCTGAATTACAAAGTGGGGGAAGAGAGTAGAGCGCGTTGCAACTCGTCATCAACTGTACATCCGGCCTTTTTGAAGGGGAGGGGGGCCAAACCATGGTTTCAGGATCTTGGGGGGGGGGGGTGGCCCCTTGGCCCCCTGGATCCGCCCCTAGGAGGATATACCTAATAAACGAAAGGCTTTCCTTTATCAATGCACTTTTCCCTGCTGGACCTCTCTTTGTTTGAATCCACGTTTGACCAAACTTCAGCCAGCTGAGGAACAATTCATGTGTTTAATGTAAAGCGCTGCCGTTATCCCTTAAAACTAACAAAATCTCTCAAATTATAACCATCCTTTGCGGTATCTTCGATATTACCAGAAGCAAATTAAACCAAATCTAGACCTGTAAGTCATCAGAATCCTTTGAAATATAATTCTTGTAATTGTATTGATATGCCGTAATAGCCGTTTACACGAAGGATTATTGCGCTGAAAATATTCTGAACAGTTTCTGAAAAGTTGTAAAAAGTTTTGGTATGAAAATCTTAATATACAAGTCTTAAGAAAAAGTATTTAGTCTTATAAAAGTCTTAAAATGGCTCGTTTAAAAACAAATTATACTTAAGACTTTTATTCTAGCCGTTTTCATGAAGGATTATGGTGCGAAATTTTTAAAATGTTTTTAAAAGTTTCGAAAATCCATTCTTAACTACACAACTTTTATATGCGATTTTTGGATAGAAATGTGCTTCATAATTTTGTAATATGTTGATAAGAATATTATATGTTGACAAAATTGCGGTTTGGTGGTAATTAGATAAGTATTGATAGGTCACTTGTGATGCGAGATCTCTACCGACTGAAACTTTTCAAACTTCAGAAAGATTTTGAGGCGTGTGACGCAATTGGCGCAATAGACTCGCCCACCGGAGCCCAATCCGGCGGCCGGGCTGTGCGGCTTGGCTTTGTCCATGTGCGTGCGGCACGCGGGTCGGAAGCGGCGGCGAATCGATGCTGGCACATCACTGCGCATGCGCAGAACGACCTGTGATCCATGACGCTGCCAGATGAAGTAACTAGTATGACGGTATGCTAACCTGAACGAATGGACTCGCAAATGTTCTTTAAAACGGTCAATTTTGTATCCTAAACTTGTTATGAGCTCAATACATGTTTCCACAACTATTGAATAGTGATAATATCGCCTAAATCAGTAATATATTTTTTGGAATGTATGATATACAAATACCAAAACTTTTTAAAACTTTTCAAAAACTTTTCAGAATCTTTTCAGCGCAATAACCCTTCGTGAAAACGGCTGATATGAACTATTTCGGTGGTTTTCATTAGTTTCTTCAAATTACCTCTTTACAGCTACCCCTACCGCCACTACCGCCACTACCGCCACTGAACTCTATGAGACGCTCTGTGTTCCAGGGACTTTTACACGTGGCAGAACGGAGTTTACGGAAACTGCTTCACATTCAACTCAGTGTTCTCCTCGGAAATGACGAAGAAGGGCGACTCGGGGACCGAAGAGGTGGGAACACGTCAACCACAGCACCACTCACTACGGACAAACGGGTATCTTTTCTAACCACCCTGCATTGATCCACCACCAGTTACAGCCCACACACCTTGATCCACCACCGGTTACAGCCCACACACCTTGATCCACCACCAGTTACAGCCCACACACCTTGATCCACCACCAGTTACAGCCCACACACCTTGATCCACCACCAGTTACAGCCCACACACCTTGATCCACCACCAGTTACAGCCCACACGCCTTGATCCACCACCAGTTACAGCCCACACGCCTTGATCCACCACCAGTTACAGCCCACACGCCTTGATCCACCACCAGTTACAGCCCACACGCCTTGATCCACCACCAGTTACAGCCCGCACACCTTGATCCACCACCAGTTGCAGCCCACACGCATTGATCCACCACCAGTTACAGCCCACACACCTTGATCCACCACCAGTTACAGCCCACACACCTTGATCCACCACCAGTTACTGCCCACACACCTTGATCCACCACCAGTTACAGCCCACACACCTTGATCCACCACCAGTTACAGCCCACACGCCTTGATCCACCACCAGTTACAGCCCACACGCCTTGATCCACCACCAGTTACAGCCCACACGCCTTGATCCACCACCAGTTACAGCCCACACGCCTTGATCCACCACCAGTTACAGCCCGCACACCTTGATCCACCACCAGTTACAAGCCCACACACCTTGATCCACCACCAGTTACAGCCCACACGCCTTGATCCACCACCAGTTACAGCCCACACACCTTGATCCACCACCAGTTACAGCCCACACGCATTGATCCACCACCAGTTACAGCCCACACACCTTGATCCGCCACCAGTTACAGCCCACACACCTTGATCCACCACCAGTTACAGCCCACACACCTTGATCCACCACCAGTTACAGCCCACACACCTTGATCCACCACCAGTTACAGCCCACCCGCCTTGATCCACCACCAGTTACAGCCCACACACCTTGATCCACCACCAGTTACAGCCCACACGCATTGATCCACCACCAGTTACAGCCCACACAACTTGATCCACCACCAGTTACAGCCCACGCACCTTGATCCACCACCAGTTACAGCCCACACACCTTGATCCACCACCAGTTACAGCCCACACACCTTGATCCACCACCAGTTACAGCCCACACACCTTGATCCACCACCAGTTACAGCCCACACACCTTGATCCACCACCAGTTACAGCCCACACACCTTGATCCACCACCAGTTACAGCCCACACACCTTGATCCACCACCAGTTACAGCCCACACACCTTGATCCACCACCAGTTAGAGCCCACACACCTTGATCCACCACCAGTTACAGCCCGCACACCTTGATCCACCACCAGTTACAGCCCACACGCCTTGATCCACCACCAGTTACAGCCCACACACCTTGATCCACCACCAGTTACAGCCCACACACCTTGATCCACCACCAGTTACAGCCCACACACCTTGGTCCAATTCTTTATGTTGATGCTTTTTCCCTGATGCTTTCGCATTGAAATACATTCAACAAACTCCTACTCACTGGCGGCGCCACGAGGCGCAGAGGTGGCGCCACCCCTGCCGTGAAACTGGGATGGCATTACCCCAGTTTCACCCCTGAAATCTGGGTTACCATCAAATTTTAATGTTGCTGCGAAGTCCACATTTCTTCTGCTTCTGCCGCCAGTGGCGGTCCTACGGTTGGGCAAAATGGGTATTTTCTCCCCCCCCCCCCTCCCAACTAAACAAATTTTCGCTGACGCCTCCCCGCTCAATAACTTTTCGCTAACGGCGCCCTCATGTGTATGGCGACCTCTTCAGGGCTTTGCCCCCTTGACAGATTTCTAAAGACGCCACTGTTTGTGAATACCTTAGCGAAATTAATTTGTTGCCCCCCTCCCCCGCAAACTCGAAACTTAGATATGCCACCGGCTGCAGAACATAAGACGGCTTTTGCCACTCGTGACAAAAATCCGTGGCGCCGCCACCGTAATCATACTAACTGATAATATCTTGGAAAATGCCGTCATTTGAGCATTTCCTCGCACGTGCCGCCGGCAGTTCGGTCTCCGTCTTGTGCTGGACCTGGACAGGGACCAATACATACCGGCTGTGACGCCGGGGCTCGGGGCGCGCGTCTCGATCCACCACCCGACCCAGGTGCCCTTCCCGGAGGATGTCGGCTTCAACGTGGCCAAGGACACCAGGTCCTCAGTCAGCGTCAGAAGGGTGAGCAAGGCCGACTCGTACCGAAGGGTTATCATATTTGTTTTGTATCCCTAAACAGCTATTTTCGGCACCTTATTCCTGACCGGCCCCAAATGCTATGCTAATGCTAATGATATAGTTATTTTGGGAACAAGTTAAATGGCGTCCATTAATATCTAGTATCTGATTGTACGCAGGTCTCGTTGTTATTCGTTTACCTACTCGGATTCGTTTACCTACTCGTATGCATACTTATAGACGATTCAATCAATCGACTCAACTTGCTAGTCTCCCATGCATCCCTCCATGACTCCAGTCGTGAACTGAGCCCAGGGCCTGCAGAGACTCTTGGAACTTTCACGGAAAGTAATCAAGGCTTCATGCGTGGCAACATACCCAGTCTGCGTATTCAGGCTTGTCTCCCAGCTGACATGCGGGGTGGCAGCGCACCCCTGGTCGTTATCGGACTCGTATACGGGGTGGCAGCGCACCCCTGGTCGTTATCGGACTCGTATACGGGGTGGCAGCGCACCCCTGGTCGTTATCGGACTCGTATACGGGGTGGCAGCGCACCCCTGGTCGTTATCGGACTCGTATGCGGGGTGGCAGCGCACCCCTGGTCGTTATCGGACTCGTATACGGGGTGGCAGCGCACCCCTGGTCGTTATCGGACTCGTGTGGTTGGCCGCACGACGGTGGTAAGTTGACTCGATTGATTGGGTGGTAAATTGACTCGATCGATTGGGTGGTAAATTGACTCGATTGATTGGGTGGTAAGTTGACTCGATTGATTGGGTGGTAAGTTGACTCGATTGATTGGGTGGTAAGTTGACTCGATTGATTGGGTGGTAAGTTGACTCGATTGATTGGGTGGTAAGTTGACTCGATTGATTGGGTGGTAAATTGACTCGATTGATTGGGTGGTAAGTTGACTCGATTTATTGGGTGGTAAGTTGACTCGATTAATTGGGTGGTAAGTTGACTCGATTGATTGGGTGGTAAGTTGACTCGATTGATTGGGTGGTACGTTGACTCGATTAATTGGGTGGTAAGTTGACTCGATTGATTGGGTGGTAAGTTGACTCGATTGATTGGGTGGTAAGTTGACTCGATTGATTGGGTGGTAAGTTGACTCGATTGATTGGGTGGTAAGTTGATTCGATTGATTGACTCGGTCGCAAGTCTGATTACATCGACATTGAACATAAAACATTGAACATACAATGCAAATTATCGAAAGATATATTGAAATGAGACCTATGCCACAGCTGCATTGCAGACTTCCAGAATGACGGCATCTTTTACGAAAATATGCTGGATTCACGGTTTATCCTATACATGAAATGGCAATTCATTCTCTTGATGGTGGTATAAGCTCTCACCAGTGTTTGACCTCTGTGTATGCGGTTTGTGCGTGTGCGTGTGCGTGTGCGTGTGCGTGTGCGTGTGCGTGTTCGTGTGCGTGTGCGTGTGCGTGTGCGTGTGTGGTGCTGACACCTTAGGAGGAGATTCATCGCGTCGGAGAGCCGCACGGGCGGTGTGTCAAGACCGAAGAATGGATCAACAGGAATTATTCGGGCGCCTATACCGCCGAGGTTAGTCGCTTCGTTCACTTCTTCGGCATGAATGCTTACTGTACAGGGGGTGGGACCGTCATGACAAGTGGGGGGAGTGAGTGAAACATTGATCTCGTCTGGAGAGAAACCCAATCCCCATGTGAAATCTGTATTTGTAGATTTGGGCTCTTCTCGTCCAGGCGAATCTTTTGCTATCATTGTTTTTCTCACCAAGCAAAATAAAATATTTTATAAAACAAAATGGCCGAAAAGTGAGGGCCATGCCCCCACCCCCCCCCCCCCTGTTCCTACGCCTATGGTACTGCGTGCAGCAGAATTACCATGGTAACTGAGGTGTCCTGTGTCTAAATCTAGTCGAACATTACAATGGAAAGAATGGTTTTATTGCTTTGGAGGTGATTTAACATTATTAGCTCAGACTTATGGGACTATAAGCCTAGGAATACTTTGACAGATTCGGACAGCGGCACAGCGGCTGACAATTTTTTGTCAGCCGCTGTGCCCCCAAACAATAATTTGATCCGTGTTATACATTGCAATGGACTTTAACAGATTGCATTTTTGTATTGTGTGATGAGAGATACGTTGGAAATGTTCACTGTTCGGATCGTGAACAATGCATAGTATGGAATAGGCATACGTATATCCATAATATGTTATCGTTGCCTCGGAAATAGTTGCCTTCTGGCCTCTGAGTTCTGAAGTCTTCGAAAGGGTGGTTTGGTCAGTTTCGAACGAGGTGACATAATTGTGTCTAGGTCCTGAGCCCTAATTCTGTCATGTTTAACCTATCACATACCATACCAAACCATACCACAACCATATAGGGGAGACTGGGAAAACGCCGAACGACGGGAATACTACCGAAATTGTCAAATATCAAACGCGTGGGAGGTGCCGGCTTCTGCTGACAGTTGTAGAAGGCTTGGCTAGAATTGATGTGTTGCTGCCGAAATCGCGCCGGTACTGCCATTTACTGCGAGGCAGCACGGTTGGAGCGTTTTTTAGGATGCGTACAAATCAACAAGGTGCCGGCTTCTGCTGACAGTTCTAGAAAGCTTGGCATCATCTAGAAACAAGGTGCTAGATTAGATAGAAGCACTTAAAGCTCATTAACTTAAGTAAGTTCATAAACAAAGTTCGAAGTAAGAGAAAGGCTACTTTGACTTATTCGGCATTACCAGCAATTTTGGGGCAAAACCGAAATTTAACCGTTCAGATATTTTGCTTTGTAACAGCTGGATTATATCTGACGGCTCAAGTGTCAAACCTGTTTTTGACAGCCAATTGATGTGGCTTGCCAATGATATGTGTAGATATTCTGTAGAGTGATTTTTCTGTCCGCCACAAGGATCCAAACATCAAAGTGTTGGTGTTCCCCCAGTCTCCGGCCTACTGATGAAATAACTACCAAACCTCACTGGGGGCTCTTTTATATGTGAAAAAATAACATAACTAACTTCGCCTCTCATGACTGGTTACGATTTACGACTAACAGTTACGATTTACGTGTTACGGCTACGATTTACGATTTACGATCTCTAGCTAGCTTGAATTTGTGTCTCCAGGGCTGTGAGAGCATCTGCTTGGAAACACACATCAGAATGGCGTGCGGATGCGTCCAGACGCTGAACGGCATGTTCTGGGATCACGCAGAAGGCGAGGACAAGTGGTCTAGCATGCCGCGATGCAACCCAACCAACCAGACGCAAGGTACCTGTGTGCGCTCTTCGTCTCAGGATTTGCTCACTCTGATATAAAGCTACCAGAGTATGGCAGCTCTGTCGTGGCCTTGTCCTACCAGAATATGGCAGCTCTGTCGTGGCCTTGTCCTACCAGAGTATGGCAGCTCTGCCATGGCCTTGTCCTACCAGAGCATGACAGCTCTGCCATGGCCTTGTCCTACCAGAGCATGGCAGCTCTGCCATGACCTTGTCTCTGTGCATTGTTCCCCATGGCCTTGTCCCCGTGCGTTAAGATGGCATCCTGATAGGGATTGTGTCTCGCTTGGCTTTCGATTCAGAATCCGACTGGGGGGTGAGGTTGAGCTCATGGAAAGTTTGATGTATTTTTGCATTATTTTAAGCGAAGGCTTATAGTAAATTGTCATAGAAACCTTTCAGTTTTAAACAGGGGCGCAGCCGGGGGGGGGGGGCTATGGGGGATAAATCCCCCCCCCGTCGCGGGTGAGAGGGGCCCATCTCGGGTCTGAAAGGGCCTTCGTGGACTCAGAAAGGGCCCCCATTTCAGGCCTGATAAAACCAAATTTAGCCTCAGAAAGCGAGCATCTCAGGTCCAGAAAAGGCCCATCTCAGCTCTCAGTCCCGGGAAGGGCCTATCTTAAGTCCGGAGAGGACCCATCTTGTGCTCAGAAAGTCCCATCTCATGTCTGGAAAGGGCCCATCTTAGGCTCAGAATGGGCCCATCTTAAGTCCGGAGAGGGCCCATATTGGGCTCAGAAAGGGCCCATCTCATGTCTGGAAAGGGCATATCTTAGGCTCTGAATGGGCCCATCTTGGGCTCTGAATTGGCCCATCTCAGATTTTGAAAGTTCCCATCGTGAACTCAGAAAGGGCCCATCTCAGGTCTGGAAAGGGCCCATCTTAGGCTGTGAATGGGTCCATTATAAGCTCAGAATGGGCCCATCTCAGGTTTTGAAAGGGCCCATCGTAAACTCAGAAAGGGCCCGTCTCAGGTCTGGAGAGGGTCCATTTTAGGCTTTGAAAGTGAGCATCTCAGTTCCGGAAAAGACCCATGTCAGCTCTTAGGCCAGGTAAGGGCCAATTATAGTCTCTGAATGGGCCCATCTTAGGCTCAGAATGGGCCCATCTTAGGCTCTAAATTGGCCCATCTCAGGCTTTGAAAGGGCCCATCGTGAACTCAGAAAGGACCCATCTCAGATCTGGAAAGGGCCCATCAAAGTCGTAGAAAGCCCCGTCCCCATGTCTTGAGTCTGGGAATAGTCCAATTTGTGCCCGGAAAGGGCCCATCTCAGGTCTGGGAAAGGCCAATCAGAGGTCTTGAAAGGACCCATCTTTAGACTAGAAAAGGACCATCATCGGCTCAGATGTCTGATGCCTCAGAAAGCTGCCCATCTGGCATCTCGGGGGGGGGGGGAGGGGGTACAAAGGTCCATTTTGCTAAAATTGGAGGGAAAATTCCCCCTGCCCCCGGGCCCCAGGCGTAGCGGGTTACATTAACCATGCGGCGCCAGGCGTCATCAGTGTACGGAGTACGGGGCATTGAATTGACAAACATATAAATAAGTACAATACAAATGAGCCGAGGCAGAACAAAAGCCTTGGTCGAATTAATCCTGGATCCGCTTTTGTCATCATGATTCGTATTTTTTAAAGATTTGTGTGCGGGGTTTTGGTAATTGGTGGTATCCAGTAGTGGCGGAGGCGGGGGAGGGGCCAGGAGGGACAAGTTGCCCCCCAACTCCAGCCGAATTGAACATTAACCCTTTGGCGTTGCATGGAAAGAATATACTTCCAAAAATCAACTTTGCCCCCCCCCCCCCCCCTCCTAACTCTATGAAGAGCTTCCACCGCCCCTGATGTTATCACCCCTCTGCCCCTTCCCTTGCTAGACCCCACGGCATCACTAGCGGATCCGGGTGGGGGGGGGGGGGGGGGGGGGGTGGAGGGAGACAAAGCGGCAATGGCGTCGCCACTGTCCACAGACAAAATAAAATTACTAGGGACAAATACAAGTAGGTACAAATGTACTTTCAACTCAAGTAGGTACAAATGTACTTACAACCATGACTCTTGTACAACTTGTAGGTACAAGAGTCATGGGACCAAGGGCGCCGCCACCTTCCGAAAGTTGGGGGGGGGGGGGACGGAGGCATTCTGAAGTCGATTCTTTCCATGCAACGCCCATAGGCGTAATGTTAATATCTGAAAATGTTGGGGGGACACGTCCCCACCGTCCCCCCTGCGGCGGAGCCCCTGCATGGGACCATATTAGGGATGGATTATTTTTTTTAATACACAAATAGAAAATAAACAATAAAATTAAATATTTTGTTTAATGAAAATTACAAACAAATTCCTGGATTTGTTTTCTTTGGGGGGGGGGGGGGCATCAGCCAATGCTAAGGGGTCCACTTCGGTTAGCCCTCCCCCGTCGCAAAATCCTGGCCGCGCCGCTGGTTTTAAAACAGTTTTAAGTTTAAGTTTACAGTTTTATTTTTAAACAGACGTGTCTGAATTTATCTGCCACATGTCATGAGACATTGGCCAAAGACTTGGCCTGATTGTATGGTCAGTCACCTTTATGCTTAATTGTTCTCGTCAAAACTCCATGGGCACTGACTTGCTTGCAAACATTTCCATGTCCTTGCCCTGCCCTGCGTTATTTGTTTTGGAATATAAGGGCCTATTTTTTATAAATAAAACGAAGCCAGTTATCGTAAGGCAGCTCAGCCCTTTTTACTGATATTAGAAGAGGAAGTGAGATAAACCAGGCCACATATACCCGAGTAGCGTCATTGTGTGGACATGAGAGTTCTTCCGCACAACATGGACACGCATAAACGAGTATCCACCATCGGCACCAAGAACTTTAGGAAAGTGACGACTAGTGTAAACGATCATGACGTGATGACAATTCGAATGATCCTCAGCTAAGAAGGATATCTCTAAAGACATAAGAGTAAGTATTAAGTAATTTCATGGACCCAAGTTGAGAACTCTCCGTAATTGTGAGACAAGTGGGCGGAGCCAAGGTAAAAGTGGGCGGAGCCAAACAATGTCCATGAAATCGTGTGGAATGACACAATTCTGTCATTCGCGGGTTGCGTGGACATTACAACCACGAACGTGATCATTTGCCCTATGCACCAATTTGTATTAATATTTGATAGCTTATCGTTGAAATCATCGGCCTTTGGGGGGGGGGGGGGGTGGGGGGTGAGCAGCGCCAACCACTAAATCCGCACCTGATCAGCCAATCAGTATTAATTACGCAAGTCTAGTGCTACGAAGTGAAAATAAGATGGTAAGGTAAGGGGAGTTTGTGGTGGGGGGGGGGGGCGTCCCCCTGGCTAACTTCCACACTAACGTTCCGATGGAGACGCGTAAGGCGGTGTTCGAAAGGTCTCAACGAGATGAATCTACGGAATGCTTGAACTTTTGTCTTCAAGGTCACAGGTCAGGTCAAGGTCAGGTCAAAGGTCAAAATCGAGCGTTTTCGCATGTTATGCTCTCGAGACCACACAATGGACAGCTCTGGGCCCAAACTCAGCCAAAATACTCCCAAGTGTGGCATGATAGTACTATGTGAGTACACGTTTGATACTAAACAAGGATCAAGGTCAAGGTCATGTAACAGAGGTCAACCATGACAACATGAGATAGTCATGCAGGACATGTTTTAAGGCTACTTTTGAATCTAAATGCTATGTAAATGCTTAATTCCATGTATTTGAGCTATTTTAGGGACACATTGAAGGTTTCAGGTCAAGATCAGGCCAGGGAAGGTAACCAAAATCGAAACATGGTCTTGCGACACATGTTTATGGTGTGGTGTTACCTCATAATCACAGTGAAAGTGTTTATTTCCATTTATTTTTTCCTTTGAGGTCAACATCAGGTCAAGGTCAGATGGTCACCAAAAGTCGCACAGTGATTGTGACCTTTGATGGGCCATAGCTTCCACGAATATAAATATATCGACTCAATATGGTATGTATATACTAGTGGTCCAATCGGTACAATCATTTTCGGAATTCCGAATTTGTTCGAAGACCGATTCGGTTTTCGGACGGACATAAGCATATTTCTTTGGACATTTTCGGACATCCAATGCCCAAGGATGGCTTGTCCCGAAAATCACTTGTTACTTTTTTATTAAAAAAAGAAAGTGTGCCACAAGTAATTCATTTCCATATCGAACACTTTTTCTGCTTTCGGACAAATTTCGGACAAACAATGATTTTCGGACAGTTTCGGACGGAAAGCAGACAATGGACATCGGTCGGACATTGGACAAATATTTTCTGAAACTGGCACCACTAGTATATACATCGCATGTAGTATATACTCTCTCGCCTATTTTCTGATTTAATGTTAAAAATGTCGATTTTGTAGAACATTTCCAAAAAACATTTTTGTTTTTAATTTCGGGGTCGAAAAATACCAAAAACAATGCAAATCCGAGATAGCCATCTTGTAGACATGGGCGTCATATAGTCAGAGTAGCTGTGGCGCCCTAAGGCCCAAGTCACAACCATTGTAGATGGATGGCTCGTCATTCCGCGTCTTTTGACACTTTTTATTTGCATTTTGCTTAAAAACAGGAATTTTACTTTTTCGAATATTTCACAGTTTTCGGCCGAAACTCGCGTGTAGTTTCGTCACTAATACCTCATTTTCTCAAACAGTTCTGAGTCGATTTGCTTTTTTTCTCATACATATGTAACATTTATGTGGGATGAGGTATGCAAAGTTTCATGTCGATATCTTCTTTGTTTTTAAGTTATTAAGAAAGTTCGCCTGGGGGAACTCTCCCCCCCCAGCCAATGGCGGGTTGAATGATAAATTTCGGTGTAATTTTAATTTCAGAAGAAAATCGCCTTAACCCTCGCCCGGGTAGGGGAGGGGTAGATACCCCCCTTCCCTAGTTTTTTGTTTGTTTCAGGAATAACTGGCGTATTTTTCAACCGATTGCAATGAAACTTTCAGTATCGTACTTTTGAACAATTTGACACATACTCTAAAATTTGTGAACTTATAACTCAAATGACCCGTGATCTATGACCTGTTTCTGAAGGTCATGTCAGGCGCAACTGACGTCCCGTAGTATCGATGCTTGTAACTTATGCAGTTTCCGAGTGTTTGTTGTTCAGGAGCATATCCACATGTGTTTCCAGGTGACAGTTGTGGTTTCCACTGAGATTGTGACCTCGATTGACCTTTTCAGAGGTCAACCGAGGTCACTGACCTCCGGTGACCTCAGATGACTGTTTTGGCTTCTGGCAGTTTCTAGGACATTTCGTGACACTGATTTAAAATCTGGGATCCATTTTACATAATTATATGTTCCACTTGGGTCATTTGCTTTCACAGGTCAACCGAGGTCACTGACCTCAGATGACCTGACATGACCTTTTTGATATTTGGCAGTTTCTAGGACATTTTGTGACGCTGATTTCAAATTTGGCACCACTCCCTTTACACACTCCCTTTAATGTCACTCGTATGTACTTTAAGTTTGCGGTCGTGCACATTACGGTGTTACACCGCGCGGTTTAAAACTTACAGGGTTTTGTTTTGTGCCTACAATTTTGCTGTCTCGATTTTATATCGATTACCTCAGCGGGTCAGGCCATCTTCCTGGTCTCGGTCATTTAACCCTCGCTCTACGGGAGCTTTTTTCACCTTCGCCCTACGGGGGGGGGGGGGCTGACAGGCCCCCTGTTAACTTCCAAACCAAGCAACTTAGAGCAATGCGGTAAGAACCAGCATGTTGCCTGTCATGAGAGGAATCGAACAGTATGCGATTTTGAGGTTTCAGATGAACAGATGACCTTCCAGGTCTAGTGAATGACCTCGGATTAACCACATCCAGAACAACGATTTTGCTCTTCAGAAAACCTCAAAATTAGAAATTGATAAATGTAAATAAAAAGGCATGTTCCTAGACCAGTTTTGGCTCAGAGATACAGAAAAGGTAATTATTTGTTCGTATCTTGTCAAAAAAGTCAAAAAAGTTTTACTTTAAATGACGTCATCAGTTTCTTACACTTAGGGAGCCATCACTCAGTCAGAAATGAAGATATTGCTTTGAAATTTGGTATGAGTATTGTCCATACTCAGTGACTTCAATCATTTGGCATCTGTGGCAGCTCGAAGAACTGTGTGGTTAACATGTGGTTAACATGTGGTTAACATGTGGTTAACATGAGGTTGTTGATCCGTTTAATCTCGCCGACTCTGCGGTGAAGTGTTCCCGTCGATGTTGCATGCATTCCTACTCTGCCATGTAACCACATATTTCATCCGTTATTCGTGCTATCGATTCTATGTGCCAACAATGCGACGTAGGTAGGGGACATAATGCATACCGTTCAAATTTATCAGGAATGCAGTTCAAAGCTCAGCAAGTTCATACCGACAGGGCCATTCCATGAATCTGCAACGCATTGCTCGAATTCCTGGCAGTGCATTTTGTTTCGAGACCGTAACAGTCATCGTTCCACCTTCAACTGTAATGTTCTGCGGCATTTCATGTATGCATTTGTCGCCCATTATAACCGTTTTCCCCTGACCATAGCGACTGACCGGTCAGACTGACCGGTCACCCGCCTTCGTCCGGCCCCGTTCGGCTCCGTCCACCACCTTCTCGGAGATTGACCGTGGCGCTGGCAGTGCAGAGGGAGGTCCTCTGTCAGTTATCGTTACGGAACGGTTTGTGAAATATTGACTCGGCTCCCTGGGCGTCGATCGGTCATAGCAGGCGACCGGTGCCCGCTGTGGAGAGGCGCTGCAGTCTCGCTTCGTATATACCAGGACTGGGTGGAAAGGGATGGCGGCGCTAAATACAAGTATAGGAAAAATGATACAATGAAATTACTCGTTGGGGGTAAATGAGAACAGGGTTGATAAATGTATAGAACGTGTCTGAGTCGTGAAATGACTCACCTGAGTAAATCAAGAGAAAGACGTGATAAATGTCTAAAACGTGTCTGAATCGATATTTAAATGTGTGTTTAATGGGAAATTCTTCAAAATGACACATCTGTTACCAGAATACATAGAACATGTCAGAAACTGAGGCCATGCCAAATAGTTGCGCGGTCATCTTCACTCAAAAGAAACACGCAATAGACTGTTATCTGCGAAAAATGGAAAGTTAAAAATGGACGAAGGTTTGGAATCCTCCGCATTAAGCCCGTCTAATTTTAGCAGAGTCACATACACACACAAGTCTGCGTTCCCACACACGTGCCATTGTGCCGCACACGACTGGCTAGTCCATGGCCACGGTGGATGCATCTCATTGCGTGCACCCGGCCAGGGCCATGTGTATACGGCCGACCCGATCACTGCGATCCATCCACCCCATTTACTCTGCGACAGCCTGCGTGCGCCGACTAAGCCGTAAGTGCGCCAGCTAAGCCGCGCTCGTCACGAGCCAAGGCCAGCGGCGCACGCGAGACTTTCATGGCGCACAGCACACGGAACGACCGTCCAGCGGTGCAGGAATGTACATCAATCCACCGTTACTTGTCCCGTTTGTTTCCATTGGGCGAATGTGGCTGCGGCGGCTGAAGTAGTGGCGGCTGTGGCGGCTGTGGCGGCTGTGGCGGCTGTGGCGGCTGTGGTGGCTGTGGTGGCTGTGGCGGCTGTGGCGGCTGTGGCGGCTGTGGCGGCTGTGGCGGCTGTGGCGGCTGTGGCGGCTGTGAGCGCTGTGACGGTTGGGAGAACTGTGACAGGATGTGACTGGTATACTGACTGTGAAGCCAACTTTGACTTCTGTAGCGATGTCATTGCTATCGCTACGGCCACGTCCACGCCGACTATGGCGGCCACGCCCTGTCCTGGCTCCAGTCCATACCGTGCCGTGCCGTGCCGTGCCGTGCCGTGCCGTGCCGTGCCGTGCCATGCCATGCCGGTCCTGGATCCTGGGCGGGGTCCTGGAGCCGGGGAGGGGAGGGACCGGACCGGACCGGGGAGGGTGCCTGGGGCGTCTGTTTGGTGCGGCGATCACTATGACTACCGGATGGCATTTATCTATTTATTCAGCAGCGCCGCCGGCGGCTCTGCTGACCTGTAGACCCTGTAGGTCGCCGACGGGACGGCTCTGGTGACCTGCAGACCCTGTAGGTCGCCGACGGGACGGCTCTGGTGACCTGCAGACCCTGTAGGTCGCCGACGGGACGGCTCTGATGACCTGCAGACCCTGTAGGTCGCCGACGGGACGGCTCTGCTGACCTGCAGACCCTGTAGGTCGCCGACGGGACGGCTCTGGTGACCTGCAGACCCTGTAGGTCGCCGACGGGACGGCTCTGGTGACCTGCAGACCCTGTAGGTCGCCGACGGGACGGCTCTGATGACCTGCAGACCCTGTAGGTCGCCGACGGGACGGCTCTGGTGACCTGCAGACCCTATAGGTCGCCGACGGCGGGACGGCTCTGCAGGTGCCGACTGGACCGAGGACACTGGGCTGCGCGGACGACGCATGCGGCATGCATGAACGCCGGATGCCAGGGACTGGATGGCAGACCGACTGATTAATATAGAGTGTAGGCTGACTGAAGGACTGTGTAGTGTAGGCTGACTGAAGGTTGACCGTAGACTGGCAGGGACTGGATGGCAGACCGACTGATTAATATAGAGTGTAGGCTGACTGAAGGACTGTGTAGTGTAGGCTGACTGAAGGTTGACCGTAGACTGGCAGAGACTGGATGGCAGACCGACTGATTAATATAGAGTGTAGGCTGACTGAAGGACTGTGTAGTGTAGGCTGACTGAAGGTTGACCGTAGACTGGCAGGGACTGGATGGCAGACCGACTGATTAATATAGAGTGTAGGCTGACTGAAGGACTGTGTAGTGTAGGCTGACTGAAGGTTGACCGTAGACTGGCAGGGACTGGATGGCAGACCGACTGATTAATATAGAGTGTAGGCTGACTGAAGGACTGTGTAGTGTAGGCTGACTGAAGGTTGACCGTAGACTGGCAGGGACTGGATGGCAGACCGACTGATTAATATAGAGTGTAGGCTGACTGAAGGACTGTGTAGTGTAGGCTGACTGAAGGTTGACCGTAGACTGGCAGGGACTGGATGGCAGACCGACTGATTAATATAGAGTGTAGGCTGACTGAAGGACTGTGTAGTGTAGGCTGACTGAAGGTTGACCGTAGACTGGCAGGGACTGGATGGCAGACCGACTGATTAATATAGAGTGTAGGCTGACTGAAGGACTGAGGACCGTAGACTGGCTGAGGTCGACCGTTGGACGTTGGTTGACTGTTGACTGTTGGCTCACTGTAGCCTGACATTATCGTAACTGTCAACAAACCGTCGCCGGCTTGCATGTAGGTTGGGGTAGCCTACGTTATACCTTAGTAGGTATTTAATCACATGATCCCCTGAAAATACCACCGCCGAGAGCAGGATGAAGAGAAAGGCCACATGGTCCTCTGGGCAACCCTGCAGGATACGGCCACCGTGACCACATGGTCCTCTGGGCAACCCTGCAGGACACGGCCACCGTGACCACATGGTCATCTGGTCCTCTGGGCAACCCTGCAGGATACGGCCACCGTGACCACATGGTCATCTGGTCCTCTGGGCAACCCTGCAGGATACGGCCACCGTGACCACATGGTCCTCTGGGCAACCCTGCAGGACACGGCCACCGTGACCACATGGTCATCTGGTCCTCTGGGCAACCCTGCAGGATACGGCCACCGTGACCACATGGTCATCTGGTCCTCTGGGCAACCCTGCAGGACACGGCCACCGTGACCACATGGTCATCTGGTCCTCTGGGCAACCCTGCAGGATACGGCCACCGTGACCACATGGTCATCTGACCCTCTGGGAAACCCTGCAGGATACGGCCACCGTGACCACATGGTCATCTGGTCCTCTGGGCAACCCTGCAGGATACGGCCACCGTGACCACATGGTCCTCTGGGCAACCCTGCATGATACGGCCACCGTGACCACATGGTCCTCTGGGCAACCCTGAAGGACACGGCCACCGTGACCACATGGTCCTCTGGGAAACCCTGCAGGATACGGCCACCGTGACCACATGGTCCTCTGGGCAACCCTGCAGGACACGGCCACCGTGACTGGCCGACAACGACGCCACATACTGACGGTGATAAACTAACTCCGTCTGTCATCCACGCCGACTAATCAGTTAAGTAGCTGTAAAATATGAGCTTGGCGTTATCCCTTTACATAGAATCACCACGGGGAAGTATTGTTTGTTCTGGAGGGTGGTTTGAGGCGCCGTCATGTTCGAGAATAACGGATAAAGTATTGCTTGTGTGATAATGTACCTAGCGCCTTGTTGATTCTATATGAATCGGGCACACGACGTCTGCATACAAATAGTAGACTAATTAATGTGTCCCAAAACACTCGGTGTTTAGGATAAATAGCCGCTACCGGATTTGTGTGTCACAATCTCAAAATAGGGATCAATTTTTGGCGCGAAAACGCGATGGCAGAGGGACTCGACCTATCCTCTCCCACTTTCTTTCTCGAACAAAAAAGTCGTCAGGAGCAATCGTAATCCTCTTTCTGCTGTGCATGATTGCTGCACGGCATATCCATGAGGCGTGCTCCACTGCCTTTTGGAGACCTATTCCGGCCGTCTGCACTTATTTCGAGAACTCAAGGCTCCGGTATGAATCGTATATCAAACCACCTCGCCTGTCACCTTTGGCGTCTTTTTCACCTCTTTGGCGTCTCCAACTCTGTGACATTTGGACAGCTCGTTCGTTTGTGAACATATTGACTGGGGATCCACGTGTCACCAGCCAGTTAACGGCGATAGTTTCCCGCTGCCAACTAATCAAGTTCTGTCGTCAGCTGCACTGGGAGGAAATCAAGCTTCCGACTGGTTGATCGAATGCTCATTTGACGACGCTCTGACGTCATCGCTTCAGTCGCTCTCGGAAGTTGGAAGCGGAGTGTTTATACGGAAGTTAACGCCGTGTGTATCGCAAGGTGAACCGAACGGAGTTCTCGGTAAAACGGCGTCGGAATGCTGGTGTGCTTGTATACAGCAGGCCCCGAGGCAGTTTTAGCCTAACGCTGGATGACGTCATTGACTGAGTCACCACCACATGGGACAGTCAGGGCCGCCGGGACCATCGGGACCTTCGAGATCATGGGGACTGCCGAAGCCAACGTGAACTTGGGGACCACTGGGGCAACATGGACCGTCCGAACCCACTGATACCACTGAACGCCAAGACAGGGAATGCTAGAACCATCGGTGCCGGGAACCGCTGGGACATCTTGGAGCCGATTCTGACAGTACTCAGTGTCGGGAGGGGAGTGGAGGGGCTCATGACGGGGTGGCGTGGTCTGTACCTTACATTTGGCCATGCTGGGGTTGAGCTGACCATGGTCCCCATGGGCAGAGGACATTCGTCGTCCGCGTCGGTGGCCGTCTGTTGCCGTACTCGGTGAGACGGGGTAGTCGGCCGGTCGGGCCCGTGTCCATTATTCATGGCATCAGGGTGCCCCGGTCGTGACTGGACGCCCGCTCTCGCCTCTCCACTGGCCCGCTGCACAGACGCTGTGCATAGACTCCGTGCACAGACACTGTGCATAGACACTAGGCACGTTTTGCATGGCGTCATGCACTGTCACACAAGATGACTGAAATGGGGGGATGTCCCTGTTATCGCGTCGGGTTGGCTGTCTTGTTGGGGCGGCCGAGGAGTTGAGCTCAGTCACACCAGGATTTTACCCAGTGGTTAGGCGAGTAGCATTAAGTTCATTGACATTGATTCCGTCGCCTCTATATAATACCTGTGTACCTTTTTATAGGTGCGAAATAAACTGTTATTATTATTAATATTAGTATGATGATGATGATGATGATTATTATTATTATTATCGTTGTTATTATTATTATTATTATTATTATTATTATTATTATTATTATTATTATTATTATTATTATTATTATTATTATTATTATTATTAGTAGTAGTATTAGTATTAGTATTAGTATTAGTATTAGTATTAGTATTAGTATTAGTATTAGTATTAGTATTAGTATTAGTATTAGTATTATTATAATAATAATAATAATAATAATAATAATAATTATTATTATTATTATTATTATTATTATTATTATTATTATTATTATTATTATTATTATTATTATTATTATTATTATTATTATTACTAGATGGATGTTATGTATGTGGCCTTCAATTTATATAGACAGTTAATTTATATAGCCAGCCAGTGGTGTATGGGTGTGGTGGGTGTGGTGGGTGTGGTGGGTGTGGTGAGTGTGCCGCCGACTGACACGCCGCCGATTGACGCCGGCCGGCGATCTACTCTCTGATTGGTCGACAGTTCCTAGCGTCGGCCGCCAGGGCGGCGCCAGGCGATGGGACCGGTGGCGGCAGCGGGCCGGGGCAACAGTGATTTCCTGCGGACAGCGTGTTTTCAGTGTCAGTTGTTGGCATTATAGGCTTCATGTTTGTAAATATGAATACATTTTAGGTGGGTATTAGATGATTTTGCCTGCGCTTTCCAGCCATGTGATTTTTATCGCTTAGCTCAGTTTGTTTGTTGACGGTACGGCGGTTTGCAAAATTGACGTTGGAAAAAAACTGGCAATGGGTATGTTACAGGCGGATTTTAGAACTGAAATATTGCTTTAGAACGTTAATTTTTACATGCATGTTAGAGCCGGTACCTTCGTCGACACATTTACGTTTATTGTATGTGTTTAAGTCAAATAGATGCCGAGTATTAATGTAAATCGTAAAGCGCTACATAAAAGCCTAAATTGCAGCGATTAACTTTGCACGTGGAAGGCGCCGCTGATGGACCGACAGTGCATTTCCTGTGCCGCTTCTTCCTCTACACATCTGTGTTTTCGGCTTGTCGGTGCGACTTGTGGTTGCCGAAATAAGACAGGTACAGCCTTGCATTTTTTTTCTTCAATTTTCTGGACTTTTTGGGTCCAAATAATTTTGCTCTCTTCATTTGGTTCTGGAAGTTTGTTCTCTTTTCACCTGATATTACCGACGTTGTAGTTAAAATAAAATTCCAATATCCACACAAGGATTTAATATCTATTAAAATCAGGAGTTTCTTCTTTCCAAGTAAAATACTTTATCAAAAACTGAAAATGGTAATTTTCCCAACAAGAAAATCTTACTCTCCACCTATGGATTTTTACTCTGGGACCAGGTCATGAAACGAAAAAAAATGAAACGAAAAAACTGGCCAGGTATGCAACAATGTTTGGTCGATAATTTCGTACGCGGCGTTTTCGCGAAAACAGTGTATTGTCAATGGAGGAATCGCCCGTTTTTGCACGCGGCACCACGCACAAACCACGCAACCGACGATGATGGGACTAAAAGTTTCAGAATCCGATGCACGTCTCGCGTCGATTGTTTTTGTCACGACACTCTGCGTGCCTTAGTCCCTGAGCTATTGAGCGCCAACCAACGGACACGAAGGGAGGCAAGCGAGGCTTCACCAAAATGGCTGAAGAAAGTCGATAATACTGCTTTTATAATGAGGACTAGATGGGTGCAATGTATATGGCCTGCAATGTATATAGCCAGCTAGTTTATATAGCCAGCCAGTGGTGTGTAGGTATGGGCGTGGGCGCGCGCGCGCGGGTGTGTGTGTGTGTGTGTGTGTGTGTGTGTGTGTGTGTGTGTGTGTGTGTGTGTGTGTGTGTGTGTGTGTGTGTGTGTGTGTGTGTGTGTGTGTGTGTGTGTGTGTGTGTGTGTGTGTGTGTGTGTGTGTGTGTGTGTGTGTGTGTGTGTGTGTGTGTGTGTGTGTGTGTGTGTGTGTGTGTGTGTGTGTGTGTGTGTGTGTGTGTGTGTGTGTGTGTGTGTGTGTGTGTGTGTGTGTGTGTGGGGGGGGGGGGGGGGGTGTGTGGGTGCGGTGGGTGCGGTGGGTGCGGTGGGTGCGGTGGGTGCGGTGGGTGCGGTGGGTGCGGTGGGTGCGGTGGGTGCGGTGGATGCGGTGAGTGCGGTGAGTGTGGTGAGTGTGGTGGGTGTGGTGGGTGTGGTGGGTGTTGGGGAGCGTGGGCGGGGGAGGGGGGCAGGGGCTGGTGCAGGTGCGGCGGGGGGGGGGGGGGGGTGTCGGGGCGGTGTCGGGGCTTTGTCAGGGCTTTGTCGGGGTGGTGTCGGGGCGTGTCGTGGCGTGCCGGGACATGTCGGGACGTGTCGGGCGTGGCGGGCGCGTCCAATTCAATCCGATCAGGTCGGCCTAAGATCGGTGTCGTGTGGGGGCGGTGTCGAGGGTGTCGGGGGTGTCGGGGGTGTCGGGACGCGTCTATAATTAATTGATCTATAAGTTGAAACATGATCTAATTAATTCATATTTCAAGAAAGCAGAAAATAAATAGAGGTACTATATTGCTCAACACCAATATAAATATCTATCTCTGATTTACTATGTTTTATTTCAAATTATGCACGTTTATGCATGCTTATGTTGTTTGTTTATATGCTGTACTTAGTTCTGCAAATTTGTATTATTGTTTATTTATAATGCTACATACATTACAAACTGCATAACTTCATTCTTTTGCGGTTGCATCTAAGAAACAAATGATGAAGATTGGAGTCCCACAGGGTTCAATTTTAGGTCTTCTTTTACTTATTCTCTATATTAAGACATCAGCAATACAACAGAAATTGGTACATTTTACTTATTTGCTGATGATATACGGCAATTTATATTCAAGCTAGAAATGTTGAAGAGCTGCAAATGAAGATCAAATAATTAATTCCAAAAATAACGAGTTGTTCCATGTAAATATATTATCACTAATGCATCAAAGACAAATTACCAAATCTATTCAACATCAGTGACGTGACAAGATCTTGACATAGTATTAAATGATACACCAATCACGAGAAACCCATGCATTAAATACTTAGGAGTTCTTTTGATGAAAATCGTAAATGGAATAGTCATATATATATATAGTGCAATATGTGTGATAAGCCGTAATATATAGGAGTTATCGGAATATCCAAGCTTTATTTATCCTCATATCAACTTCTATTGCAGTGCAATGCATTAATTCCGCCCCATCTAAATTATTGTGCAGTGATCTGGATTCTGGGGTGGGAATTATGACACTAACATTAACAAGCCTTCGATAGTGCGGAAACGAGCGATTTGTCCGCCTCTGTAGCTCAGTGGGAGAGCCTTCTGACCTTTCCTGGTAGTGGTATCCCGAGTTCGAGTCAAGGTCAAAGCCTACATTACCAAAGCCTTGTACTCCTCTCAGACATTTCCTCTAGCATACACTGAAAAACAATGAGAACTTGCACTGGTCTTCCTTCGAGAGCCTCACCGGCGCTCGACCGGCAGACCACCTCTACCACCACAGGACCCTCTAACGGCCAGCAGAGAGTCCTCTACAGATCGGCAGGGTCCTCTAAAGGCCGGAAGAGGGCCCTCTACAATCACTCTACAGATTGGCTGGGACACTCCGCAGATCGACAGGGCCCCTACAGACTGAGAGAGGGCCGTCTACAGGTCGGCAGGATCCTCTAAATGCCGATAGAGGCTGTCTGCAGATTGACAAGGCGATCTCCAGATCGGCAGGGCCCTCTAAAGGCTGGCAGGGCCCTCTAAAAGCCGGCAGAAGGCCCTTATAGATTGGCTGGGGCACTCTGCAGAACGTTAGGGCCCCTAAAGGCTGGGAAAGGGCCCTCTACAGGTCTGCATGACCCTCTAAATGCCGACAGGGGGCCCTCTGCAGATTGGCAGGCCCTCTACATGCTAGAAAGGCCCTCTAAAGGCGGGTAGAGGGCCCCCTATAGATCGGCAGGGCCCTCTAAAGGCCAGCAGAGGGCCTCTACAGATTGGTTGGGACACTGCAGATCGACAGGGCTTCTAAAGGCTGGAAGAGGGCCCTCTACAGGTCGGCAGGGCCCTCTAAATGCCGACAGAGGCACTCTACAGATTGGCAGGGCGATCTACAGATCGGCAGGACCCTCTAAAGACCGGCAGAGGGTCCTCTCCAGATCGGCAGGGACCATCTACAGATTGGCAGGGCCCTATAAAGGCCGGCAGAGGGCCCTCTACAACCGGAGGGGACCATCTAAATGCCGACAGGGGGCCCTCTGCAGATCGGCAGGCCCTTTAAAATATGGTAGAGGGCCCTATCCACACTGGCTGGGGCCCCTTTCTACGTATTCACATATACATGCTTTTAACCCGCGCGGCGCTAGGGAGGGGGGTAAATTTTACCCCCCCCCCCCCTCCCGGATTTTCTCAATAACTTGAAAACTATGAAAGATATCACAGTGAAACTTATGGTACCTTTGCATCAATTCTAAGTCTTCTGCCAATTTTTTTTTTAATTCGTGAAAATTTTGAGGAGATAATGACGTTTTAATGACGTCATGTCATGTCATTTTTGGTGAAAAAACGTTAAATGTTTGAAAAAATCGTAGAGCATAGCATCTTATTGCAACTCGCAAATAAAAGACGTCAAAAGACAGAGAATAACATTGTCTTTCAAATGGCTATCTCGGAGTTTCAACATTTTGGGTTTTTGACCCCCAAAAATGCAAAAAAAAACTAATTTTTTGGAAGAATTTCCACAAAAGTTTTTTTAAAACGATTTTAAAAAAACCGGAAGAAATAATAGAGAACCGAGTATGAACGATGCTGAAACCAAATTTCAAAGCAATATCTTTATTTTTGACTGACTTATAGCTCTCGAAGTATAAGTAACTCAGGACGTCATTTTTTTATTTGCGTTTTTTGGCTTTTACTGACCAGATACAGACAAATACATGCCACCACTGTATTTCTAAGACAACACTAGTCTAGAAACATGCAATGTTTACCTAGATTAATTAATTTAAAATATTGTCCTTATTATGACCTGACCTTGACCTGAGGACTATTATATGGGGTCAGGCTGTAAAAATGGCTGCTTCTATCGAATTATACGTGCAAAATAACCCATACAACATGTGTCGCATGGCTTTCGTAGACCAGTGACCTTTTGTGACCTGATCTTGACCTTGACCTTTGCTTACAATTTCACTTTTACTTATGCAGGAGATGCATTATACAGTTGGGAGCACTTTGTGAGATAATAGTTGCAATATAAGGCTTTGGATGAAAAGTATAGCCCAAAAACCCAAATACTTAAATTTTGGCACTTGACCTGACCGTGACCTGACATGTGACCTTATTTTAAGAATTTCGGGTACGCGTTAGATTCTGCTCACTGAGAGCTTTCGATCGCCGCCTTACGCGTCTCGCTGCGGTTATTGGTTCGGAAGATACGAGGGGGGGGGGGGTAAAATTTCCCCCCAGCACCGGGCGTTCGGATGGAGACCCCAGCGCCGCGCGGGTTAACAGACAGGCAAGTGCTGTTATTTATTCGTGTTACGATTTTTTCATCGGTTCGTGGGCGTTATTTTATGCGACGTAAGGCGTTTTTCGGGCGCCTGACATCATCAAAATCACTGGGGCCTTCGGCCCCAGGGGCCCTCGCTCGGTCGCCAGTGGGGCCCCTGGCCTCCAGGGGGGGGGGGGGGGGGGGGGGTCATGGCCCCTTGTCCCCCCTTTCCTACGCCCGTGCCTATTATAACATGCAAATCCACATTAAAAATGCTGCAAAGGCTTAACCCTCGCCCTACGGGAGCTTTTTTCACCTTCGCCCTACGGGGGGGGGGGCCTGACAGCCCCCTGTTAACTTTCAAACCAAGCAACTTAGAGCAATGCGGTACGAACCAGCATATTTCCTGTCATGAGAGGAATCTAACTGTATGTGATTTTTTGGTTTCAGGTCAACGGGTGACCTTCCAGGTCAAGTGAATGACCTCGGATTTACCAAGTCCAGAACAGCGATTTTGCTCTTCAGAAAACCTCAAAATTAGAAAATGATAAATGTAAATAAAAAGGCATGTTCCTAGACCAGTATTGGCTCAGAAATACAGAAAAGGTAATTATTTGTTCGGATCTTGTCAAAAAATAAAAAAAAGTTATTTTAAAAAATGACGTCATCAGTTTCTTACACATAGGGAGCCATTACTCAGTCAAAAACGAAGATATTGCTTTCAAATTTGGTATGGGTATTGCCCATACTCAGTTCTCCAACATATATTCCAGTTTTTCCAACATCTTGGAAAATTTTGATTTTGTGAGGATTTTCCCCAAAAATTCGTTTTTTTATTTTAGGGATCAAAAACCCAAAATTTTGAAAATCCCAGATTGTCATTTTAAAGAGAATGCCATTTTATATCTTTGGTGAATTGTGTTTGTAATTTTCTTTAAAACCCTGTTTTATACGATTTGTCAAGTATTTTTTGCTTGTTTTTACCAACATGACGTCATCAAAACATGATTATTTACCAAAATTCTGAACTAATTTCAAATTAATTTTCACAGAATACGTATAATTGTTGTAAACTCAACTCCCTAAACTTTCAGCAAGATGCGCCTCATGTGTAAAAGTTATTCAAGAAAAACCTCAGGGTCAGGCGAGGGTTAAATACACGCATAACAAATTGGTGTACATTTTTTCGTCATTTCAGCCGACCCCCTCCCCACTCAAAAATTATCGGCGACGCCCCTGGGTACAGCTGACAATTGACATAGTTTTGCTCAGTATAAGGCAATGTCGGAACAACACAAACTGCAAGCTGACATCTTTCCTTTTTCGATATACCAAAAGGTTGAAAACCTAAAAAACAAACATTATAAATCGTGTGGTTGCAAAATAAAGAGGCCCAAATCCGGGAACAAATTCGAAACTGGGGTAGGTAAGGTCCGCTAAAAAACGCCCCCCCCCCCAACAAAAAAAAACGGCCGGCTAGATCCGCCCTTGTAATAACGTAATGTAATGTAAAATATTTCAGTCCTGCAACACTAGCGAGCTGCGGCGCTCAGGTGTGCCGCCTAGATACAAACACATTTAAGTCAGGATATTTTACAAGTTTGATTTGAAGACCGCATAACAGACTAAAAACATGTCTGATAAAATAAATAGTTCAGTAACTACTAACTCACCTTCCTTTTGTCTGCCATCTCCAGCTCCTTCAGGCTTCGGCGTCTTGCACCACAATCTGCGCAGCCACTCTCACACACAACCCAAACAAAGCCGTGACCGCGTCCACGCGCGCGAGCCGTTAGCCAGCTGGCGCAGCCGTCAGCTGATAAGTTATTAGAAATTGGCCAACATCCATGGACAAAGGTATTAAGTTTTCCTGACTTCCATGGACACGGGTGCATCAGCCAATCAGAGTCGTTTTTACATCCAGCATGACCAATACCAAACGAGGTATTAATGAAGGCTAAGGATTCAAACCTGGTGGTGAATTTTCGAACTATTTCTCTGGTCGGTTCACAAACGAGTTAAAACGTGGACATTTGAGGCCGTTCGCGTCAAGTCCACGCAATTACGTTTGATGTTGCTGATGCTGGGTGTCCACGATATTCAACCTGTGGCATGAAATAAAACCATGGACACGAAATGTCCATGGTTTCGCTGATGTCCATGAATTTCCCGAAAGAGCTCTTAATATGTCCATGGATTTACGATTGAACAGTGCTTCGAGTTGGTAGTGACCGCAATTGCTAACCTACCCATGACCGTGTGTCTTTATTTCGCAGACGAGTGTGCGGCTAAAGTTACTTTGGACTACATGATCTATGACAAAGATAAATGTAAATGTTACCCGCCATGTCGGTAAGTAGGCGCTGTTACCTCCCCACCTATATATATCACCTATAGGTACCTATATCACACCCCCACGTATATGTTTACCTATATACCAATATGCCTTGTGAGTTGTCTTATGTGAGTCTGTAACGTCACCGGTCGGTGGTCAGGCATGTACACATTGTATACAGTGGCATCAGGCGGTGTAAGAGTCCCTGGCGTCGCAGTCGGTGGTCAGGTATGTACACATTGTATACAGTGGCATCAGGCGGTGTAAGAGTCCCTGGCGTCGCAGTCGGTGGTCAGGTATGTACACATTGTATACAGTGGCATCAGGCGGTGTAAGAGTCCCTGGCGTCGCAGTCGGTGGTCAGACATGTACACATTGTATACAGTGGCATCAGGCGGTGTAAGAGTCCCTGGCGTCGCAGTCGGTGGTCAGACATGTACACATTGTATACAGTGCAGCATCAGGCAGTGTAAGAGTCCCTGGCGTCGCAGTCGGCGGTCAGGCATGTACACATTGTATACAGTGGCATCAGGCGGTGTAAGAGTCCCTGGCGTCGCAGTCGGCGGTCAGGCATGTACACATTGTATACAGTGGCATCAGGCGGTGTAAGAGTCCCTGGCGTCGCAGTCGGTGGTCAGACATGTACACATTGTATACAGTGGCATCAGGCGGTGTAAGAGTCCCTGGCGTCGCAGTCGGTGGTCAGACATGTACACATTGTATACAGTGGCATCAGGCGGTGTAAGAGTCCCTGGCGTCGCAGTCGGTGGTCAGGTATGTACACATTGTATACAGTGGCATCAGGCGGTGTAAGAGTCCCTGGCGTCGCAGTCGGTGGTCAGACATGTACACATTGTATACAGTGGCATCAGGCGGTGTAAGAGTCCCTGGCGTCGCAGTCGGTGATCAGACATGTACACATTGTATACAGTGCAGCATCAGGCAGTGTAAGAGTCCCTGGCGTCGCAGTCGGCGGTCAGGCATGTACACATTGTATACAGTGGCATCAGGCGGTGTAAGAGTCCCTGGCGTCGCAGTCGGCGGTCAGGCATGTACACATTGTATACAGTGGCATCAGGCGGTGTAAGAGTCCCTGGCGTCGCAGTCGGTGGTCAGGCATGTGCACATTGTATACAGTGCAGCATCAGGCGGTGTAAGAGTCCCTGGCGTCGCAGTCGGTGGTCAGACATGTACACATTGTATACAGTGCAGCATCAGGCGGTGTAAGAGTCCCTGGTGTCGCAGTCGGTGGTCAGACATGTACACATTGTATACAGTGGCATCAGGCGGTGTAAGAGTCCCTGGCGTCGCAGTCGGTGGTCAGGCATGTGCACATTGTATACAGTGGCATCAGGCGGTGTAAGAGTCCCTGGCGTCGCAGTCGGTGGTCAGACATGTACACATTGTATACAGTGCAGCATCAGGCAGTGTAAGAGTCCCTGGCGTCGCAGTCGGTGGTCAGACATGTACACATTGTATACAGTGGCATCAGGCGGTGTAAGAGTCCCTGGCGTCGCAGTCGGTGGTCAGGCATGTGCACATTGTATACAGTGGCATCAGGCGGTGTAAGAGTCCCTGGCGTCGCAGTCGGTGGTCAGGCATGTGCACATTGTATACAGTGGCATCAGGCGGTGTAAGAGTCCCTGGCGTCGCAGTCGGTGGTCAGGCATGTACACATTGTATACAGTGCAGCATCAGGCGGTGTAAGAGTCCCTGGCGTCGCAGTCGGTGGTCAGGCATGTACACATTGTATACAGTGGCATCAGGCGGTGTAAGAGTCCCTGGCGTCGCAGTCGGTGGTCAGGCATGTACACATTGTATACAGTGCAGCATCAGGCAGTGTAAGAGTCCCTGGCGTCACAGTCGGCGGTCAGACATGTACACATTGTATACAGTGGCATCAGGCGGTGTAAGAGTCCCTGGCGTCGCAGTCGGTGGTCAGACATGTACACATTGTATACAGTGCAGCATCAGGCGGTGTAAGAGTCCCTGGCGTCGCAGTCGGTGGTCAGGTATGTACACATTGTATACAGTGGCATCAGGCGGTGTAAGAGTCCCTGGCGTCGCAGTCGGTGGTCAGACATGTACACATTGTATAGAGTGGCATCAGGCGGTGTAAGAGTCCCTGGCGTCGCAGTCGGTGGTCAGACATGTACACATTGTATACAGTGCAGCATCAGGCGGTGTAAGAGTCCCTGGCGTCGCAGTCGGTGGTCAGACATGTACACATTGTATACAGTGGCATCAGGCAGTGTAAGAGTCCCTGGCGTCGCAGTCGGTGGTCAGACATGTGCACATTGTATACAGTGCAGCATCAGGCGGTGTAAGAGTCCCTGGCGTCGCAGTCGGCGGTCAGACATGTACACATTGTATACAGTGGCATCAGGCGGTGTAAGAGTCCCTGGCGTCGCAGTCGGTGGTCAGACATGTGCACATTGTATACAGTGGCATCAGGCGGTGTAAGAGTCCCTGGCGTCGCAGTCGGTGGTCAGGTATGTACACATTGTATACAGTGCAGCATCAGGCGGTGTAAGAGTCCCTGGCGTCGCAGTCGGTGGTCAGACATGTGCACATTGTATACAGTGGCATCAGGCAGTGTAAGAGTCCCTGGCGTCGCAGTCGGTGGTCAGGCATGTGCACATTGTATACAGTGCAGCATCAGGCAGTGTAAGAGTCCCTGGCGTCGCAGTCGGTGGTCAGGCATGTGCACATTGTATACAGTGGCATCAGGCAGTGTAAGAGTCCCTGGCGTCACCGGTCGGTGGTCAGACATGTACACATTGTATACAGTGCAGCATCAGGTGGTGTAAGAGTCCCTGGCGTCGTAGTCGGTGGTCAGGCATGTGCACATTGTATACAGTGGCATCAGGCGGTGTAAGAGTCCCTGGCGTCGCAGTCGGTGGTCAGGCATGTACACATTGTATACAGTGCAGCATCAGGCAGTGTAAGAGTCCCTGGCGTCGCAGTCGGTGGTCAGGCATGTGCACATTGTATACAGTGCAGCATCAGGCAGTGTAAGAGTCCCTGGCGTCGCAGTCGGCGGTCAGACATGTGCACATTGTATACAGTGCAGCATCAGGCAGTGTAAGAGTCCCTGGCGTCGCAGTCGGTGGTCAAGCATGTACACATTGTATACAGTGGCATCAGGCGGTGTAAGAGTCCCTGGCGTCGCAGTCGGTGGTCAGGCATGTGCACATTGTATACAGTGGCATCAGGCAGTGTAAGAGTCCCTGGCGTCGCAGTCGGTGGTCAGGCATGTGCACATTGTATACAGTGCAGCATCAGGCAGTGTAAGAGTCCCTGGCGTCGCAGTCGGTGGTCAGACATGTACACATTGTATACAGTGGCATCAGGCGGTGTAAGAGTCCCTGGCGTCACCGGTCGGTGGTCAGACATGTACACATTGTATACAGTGGCATCAGGCGGTGTAAGAGTCCCTGGCGTCACCGGTCGGCGGTCAGGCATGTACACATTGTATACAGTGCAGCATCAGGCAGTGTAAGAGTCCCTGGCGTCGCAGTCGGTGGTCAGACATGTACACATTGTATACAGTGGCATCAGGCAGTGTAAGAGTCCCTGGCGTCGCAGTCGGTGGTCAGGCATGTGCACATTGTATACAGTGGCATCAGGCGGTGTAAGAGTCCCTGGCGTCGCAGTCGGCGGTCAGACATGTGCACATTGTATACAGTGGCATCAGGCGGTGTAAGAGTCCCTGGCGTCACCGGTCGGTGGTCAGACATGTGGACATTGTATACAGTGGCATCAGGCGGTGTAAGAGTCCCTGGCGTCGCAGTCGGTGGTCAGACATGTACACATTGTATACAGTGCAGCATCGGGCAGTGTAAGAGTCCCTGGCGTCACCGGTCGGTGGTCAGGCATGTACACATTGTATACAGTGGCATCAGGCAGTGTAAGAGTCCCTGGCGTCGCAGTCGGTGGTCAGACATGTACACATTGTATACAGTGGCATCAGGCGGTGTAAGAGTCCCTAACGTCGCAGTCGGTGGTCAGGCATGTACACATTGTATACAGTGCAGCATCGGGCAGTGTAAGAGTCCCTGGCGTCGCAGTCGGTGGTCAGACATGTACACATTGTATACAGTGGCATCAGGCGGTGTAAGAGTCCCTGGCGTCGCAGTCGGTGGTCAGGCATGTACACATTGTATACAGTGCAGCATCAGGCAGTGTAAGAGTCCCTGGCGTCGCAGTCGGCGGTCAGGCATGTACACATTGTATACAGTGCAGCATCAGGCAGTGTAAGAGTCCCTGGCGTCGCAGTCGGTGGTCAGGCATGTACACATTGTATACAGTGGCATCAGGCAGTGTAAGAGTCCCTGGCGTCGCAGTCGGTGGTCAGACATGTACACATTGTATACAGTGGCATCAGGCGGTGTAAGAGTCCCTGGCGTCGCAGTCGGTGGTCAGGCATGTACACATTGTATACAGTGCAGCATCAGGCAGTGTAAGAGTCCCTGGCGTCGCAGTCGGTGGTCAGGCATGTACACATTGTATACAGTGCAGCATCGGGCAGTGTAAGAGTCCCTGGCGTCGCAGTCGGAAGTCAGGCATGTACACATTGTATACAGTGCAGCATCAGGCAGTGTAAGAGTCCCTGGCGTCGCAGTCGGCGGTCAGGCATGTACACATTGTATACAGTGGCATCAGGCAGTGTAAGAGTCCCTGGCGTCGCAGTCGGTGGTCAGGCATGTACACATTGTATACAGTGGCATCAGGCAGTGTAAGAGTCCCTGGCGTCGCAGTCGGTGGTCAGACATGTACACATTGTATACAGTGCAGCATCGGGCAGTGTAAGAGTCCCTGGCGTCACCGGTCGGTGGTCAGGCATGTACACATTGTATACAGTGGCATCAGGCAGTGTAAGAGTCCCTGGCGTCGCAGTCGGTGGTCAGACATGTACACATTGTATACAGTGGCATCAGGCGGTGTAAGAGTCCCTGGCGTCGCAGTCGGTGGTCAGGCATGTACACATTGTATACAGTGCAGCATCAGGCAGTGTAAGAGTCCCTGGCGTCGCAGTCGGTGGTCAGGCATGTACACATTGTATACAGTGGCATCAGGCGGTGTAAGAGTCCCTGACGTCGCAGTCGGTGGTCAGACATGTACACATTGTATACAGTGCAGCATCAGGCAGTGTAAGAGTCCCTGGCGTCGCAGTCGGTGGTCAGACATGTACACATTGTATACAGTGGCATCAGGCAGTGTAAGAGTCCCTGGCGTCGCAGTCGGTGGTCAGACATGTACACATTGTATACAGTGGCATCAGGCAGTGTAAGAGTCCCTGGCGTCGCAGTCGGTGGTCAGACATGTACACATTGTATACAGTGGCATCAGGCAGTGTAAGAGTCCCTGGCGTCGCAGTCGGTGGTCAGGCATGTGCACATTGTATACAGTGCAGCATCAGGCAGTGTAAGAGTCCCTGGCGTCGCAGTCGGAAGTCAGGCATGTGCACATTGTATACAGTGCAGCATCAGGCAGTGTAAGAGTCCCTGGCGTCGCAGTCGGTGGTCAGGCATGTACACATTGTATACAGTGCAGCATCGGGCAGTGTAAGAGTCCCTGGCGTCGCAGTCGGAAGTCAGGCATGTACACATTGTATACAGTGCAGCATCAGGCAGTGTAAGAGTCCCTGGCGTCGCAGTCGGTGGTCAGACATGTACACATTGTATACAGTGGCATCAGGCAGTGTAAGAGTCCCTGGCGTCGCAGTCGGCGGTCAGGCATGTACACATTGTATACAGTGGCATCAGGCGGTGTAAGAGTCCCTGGCGTCGCAGTCGGTGGTCAGGCATGTACACATTGTATACAGTGCAGCATCAGGCAGTGTAAGAGTCCCTGGCGTCGCAGTCGGTGGTCAGGCATGTGCACATTGTATACAGTGGCATCAGGCGGTGTAAGAGTCCCTGGCGTCGCAGTCGGTGGTCAGACATGTACACATTGTATACAGTGGCATCAGGCGGTGTAAGAGTCCCTGGCGTCGCAGTCGGTGGTCAGACATGTACACATTGTATACAGTGCAGCATCAGGCGGTGTAAGAGTCCCTGGCGTCGCAGTCGGTGGTCAGACATGTACACATTGTATACAGTGCAGCATCAGGCAGTGTAAGAGTCCCTGGCGTCGCAGTCGGTGGTCAGGCATGTGCACATTGTATACAGTGGCATCAGGCAGTGTAAGAGTCCCTGGCGTCGCAGTCGGTGGTCAGACATGTACACATTGTATACAGTGGCATCAGGCAGTGTAAGAGTCCCTGGCGTCGCAGTCGGTGGTCAGACATGTACACATTGTATACAGTGGCATCAGGCAGTGTAAGAGTCCCTGGCATCGCAGTCGGTGGTCAGACATGTACACATTGTATACAGTGGCATCAGGCAGTGTAAGAGTCCCTGGCGTCGCAGTCGGTGGTCAGGCATGTACACATTGTATACAGTGCAGCATCGGGCAGTGTAAGAGTCCCTGGCGTCGCAGTCGGTGGTCAGGCATGTACACATTGTATACAGTGGCATCAGGCAGTGTAAGAGTCCCTGGCGTCGCAGTCGGTGGTCAGACATGTACACATTGTATACAGTGCAGCATCAGGCAGTGTAAGAGTCCCTGGCGTCGCAGTCGGTGGTCAGGCATGTACACATTGTATACAGTGGCATCAGGCGGTGTAAGAGTCCCTGGCGTCGCAGTCGGTGGTCAGGCATGTACACGTTGTATACAGTGCAGCATCAGGCAGTGTAAGAGTCCCTGGCGTCGTAGTCGGTGGTCAGACATGTACACATTGTATACAGTGGCATCAGGCAGTGTAAGAGTCCCTGGCGTCGCAGTCGGTGGTCAGGCATGTACACGTTGTATACAGTGCAGCATCAGGCAGTGTAAGAGTCCCTGGCGTCGCAGTCGGTGGTCAGACATGTGCACATTGTATACAGTGCAGCATCAGGCAGTGTAAGAGTCCCTGGCGTCGCAGTCGGTGGTCAGGCATGTGCACATTGTATACAGTGGCATCAGGCAGTGTAAGAGTCCCTGGCGTCGCAGTCGGTGGTCAGGCATGTGCACATTGTATACAGTGGCATCAGGCAGTGTAAGAGTCCCTGGCGTCGCAGTCGGTGGTCAGGCATGTGCACATTGTATACAGTGCAGCATCGGGCAGTGTAAGAGTCCCTGGCGTCGCAGTCGGTGGTCAGGCATGTACACATTGTATACAGTGGCATCAGGCGGTGTAAGAGTCCCTGGCGTCGCAGTCGGTGGTCAGGCATGTGCACATTGTATACAGTGGCATCAGGCAGTGTAAGAGTCCCTGGCGTCGCAGTCGGTGGTCAGGCATGTGCACATTGTATACAGTGGCATCAGGCAGTGTAAGAGTCCCTGGCGTCGCAGTCGGTGGTCAGGCATGTGCACATTGTATACAGTGGCATCAGGCAGTGTAAGAGTCCCTGGCGTCGCAGTCGGTGGTCAGGCATGTGCACATTGTATACAGTGCAGCATCGGGCAGTGTAAGAGTCCCTGGCGTCGCAGTCGGTGGTCAGGCATGTACACATTGTATACAGTGGCATCAGGCGGTGTAAGAGTCCCTGGCGTCGCAGTCGGTGGTCAGGCATGTGCACATTGTATACAGTGCAGAATCGGGCAGTGTAAGAGTCCCTGGCGTCGCAGTCGGTGGTCAGGCATGTACACATTGTATACAGTGGCATCAGGCGGTGTAAGAGTCCCTGGCGTCGCAGTCGGTGGTCAGACATGTACACATTGTATACAGTGGCATCAGGCAGTGTAAGAGTCCCTGGCGTCGCAGTCGGTGGTCAGGTATGTACACATTGTATACAGTGCAGCATCAGGCAGTGTAAGAGTCCCTGGCGTCGCAGTCGGTGGTCAGACATGTACACATTGTATACAGTGGCATCAGGCAGTGTAAGAGTCCCTGGCGTCGCAGTCGGTGGTCAGGCATGTACACATTGTATACAGTGCAGCATCAGGCAGTGTAAGAGTCCCTGGCGTCGCAGTCGGTGGTCAGACATGTACACATTGTATACAGTGGCATCAGGCAGTGTAAGAGTCCCTGGCGTCGCAGTCGGTGGTCAGACATGTACACATTGTATACAGTGCAGCATCAGGCGGTGTAAGAGTCCCTGGCGTCGCAGTCGGTGGTCAGGCATGTACACATTGTATACAGTGGCATCAGGCGGTGTAAGAGTCCCTGGCGTCGCAGTCGGTGGTCAGACATGTACACATTGTATACAGTGCAGCATCAGGCGGTGTAAGAGTCCCTGGCGTCGCAGTCGGTGGTCAGGCATGTGCACATTGTATACAGTGGCATCAGGCAGTGTAAGAGTCCCTGGCGTCGCAGTCGGTGGTCAGGCATGTGCACATTGTATACAGTGGCATCAGGCGGTGTAAGAGTCCCTGGCGTCGCAGTCGGTGGTCAGACATGTACACATTGTATACAGTGCAGCATCAGGCAGTGTAAGAGTCCCTGGCGTCGCAGTCGGTGGTCAGGCATGTACACATTGTATACAGTGGCATCAGGCAGTGTAAGAGTCCCTGGCGTCGCAGTCGGTGGTCAGGCATGTACACATTGTATACAGTGCAGCATCGGGCAGTGTAAGAGTCCCTGGCGTCGCAGTCGGAAGTCAGGCATGTACACATTGTATACAGTGCAGCATCAGGCAGTGTAAGAGTCCCTGGCGTCGCAGTCGGTGGTCAGACATGTACACATTGTATACAGTGGCATCAGGCGGTGTAAGAGTCCCTGGCGTCGCAGTCGGTGGTCAGGCATGTACACATTGTATACAGTGCAGCATCGGGCAGTGTAAGAGTCCCTGGCTTCGCAGTCGGAAGTCAGGCATGTGCACATTGTATACAGTGGCATCAGGCAGTGTAAGAGTCCCTGGCGTCGCAGTCGGTGGTCAGACATGTGCACATTGTATACAGTGGCATCAGGCGGTGTAAGAGTCCCTGGCGTCGCAGTCGGTGGTCAGACATGTACACATTGTATACAGTGGCATCAGGCGGTGTAAGAGTCCCTGGCGTCGCAGTCGGTGGTCAGACATGTACACATTGTATACAGTGGCATCAGGCGGTGTAAGAGTCCCTGGCGTCGCAGTCGGAAGTCAGGCATGTACACATTGTATACAGTGGCATCAGGCGGTGTAAGAGTCCCTGGCGTCGCAGTCGGTGGTCAGACATGTACACATTGTATACAGTGGCATCAGGCGGTGTAAGAGTCCCTGGCGTCGCAGTCGGAAGTCAGGCATGTACACATTGTATACAGTGGCATCAGGCGGTGTAAGAGTCCCTGGCGTCGCAGTCGGTGGTCAGGCATGTACACATTGTATACAGTGCAGCATCAGGCGGTGTAAGAGTCCCTGGCGTCGCAGTCGGTGGTCAGGCATGTGCACATTGTATACAGTGGCATCAGGCGGTGTAAGAGTCCCTGGCGTCGCAGTCGGCGGTCAGACATGTCCACATTGTATACAGTGCAGCATCAGGCAGTGTAAGAGTCCCTGGCGTCGCAGTCGGTGGTCAGGCATGTGCACATTGTATACAGTGCAGCATCAGGCAGTGTAAGAGTCCCTGGCGTCGCAGTCGGTGTTCAGACATGTGCACATTGTATACAGTGCAGCATCAGGCAGTGTAAGAGTCCCTGGCGTCGCAGTCGGAAGTCAGGCATGTGCACATTGTATACAGTGGCATCAGGCGGTGTAAGAGTCCCTGGCGTCGCAGTCGGAAGTCAGGCATGTACACATTGTATACAGTGCAGCATCAGGCAGTGTAAGAGTCCCTGGCGTCGCAGTCGGTGGTCAGGCATGTACACATTGTATACAGTGGCATCAGGCGGTGTAAGAGTCCCTGGCGTCGCAGTCGGTGGTCAGACATGTGCACATTGTATACAGTGGCATCAGGCAGTGTAAGAGTCCCTGGCGTCGCAGTCGGAAGTCAGGCATGTACACATTGTATACAGTGCAGCATCAGGCGGTGTAAGAGTCCCTGGCGTCGCAGTCGGTGGTCAGACATGTACACATTGTATACAGTGGCATCAGGCAGTGTAAGAGTCCCTGGCGTCGCAGTCGGTGGTCAGGCATGTACACATTGTATACAGTGGCATCAGGCGGTGTAAGAGTCCCTGGCGTCGCAGTCGGAAGTCAGGCATGTACACATTGTATACAGTGCAGCATCAGGCAGTGTAAGAGTCTCTGGCGTCGCAGTCGGTGGTCAGGTATGTACACATTGTATACAGTGCAGCATCAGGCGGTGTAAGAGTCCCTGGCGTCGCAGTTGTCGGTCAGACATGTGCACATTGTATACAGTGCAGCATCAGGCGGTGTAAGAGTCCCTGGCGTCGCAGTCGGAAGTCAGGCATGTGCACATTGTATACAGTGCAGCATCAGGCAGTGTAAGAGTCCCTGGCGTCGCAGTCGGTGGTCAGACATGTACACATTGTATACAGTGCAGCATCAGGCGGTGTAAGAGTCCCTGGCGTCGCAGTCGGTGGTCAGACATGTACACATTGTATACAGTGGCATCAGGCAGTGTAAGAGTCCCTGGCGTCGCAGTCGGTGGTCAGACATGTGCACATTGTATACAGTGCAGCATCAGGCAGTGTAAGAGTCCCTGGCGTCGCAGTCGGTGGTCAGACATGTGCACATTGTATACAGTGCAGCATCAGGCAGTGTAAGAGTCCCTGGCGTCGCAGTCGGCGGTCAGACATGTGCACATTGTATACAGTGCAGCATCAGGCAGTGTAAGAGTCCCTGGCGTCGCAGTCGGTGGTCAGGCATGTACACATTGTATACAGTGGCATCAGGCAGTGTAAGAGTCCCTGGCGTCGCAGTCGGTGGTCAGACATGTGCACATTGTATACAGTGGCATCAGGCGGTGTAAGAGTCCCTGGCGTCGCAGTCGGTGGTCAGACATGTACACATTGTATACAGTGGCATCAGGCAGTGTAAGAGTCCCTGGCGTCGCAGACGGTGGTCAGACATGTGCACATTGTATACAGTGGCATCAGGCGGTGTAAGAGTCCCTGGCGTCGCAGTCGGTGGTCAGACATGTACACATTGTATACAGTGCAGCATCAGGCAGTGTAAGAGTCCCTGGCGTCGCAGTCGGTGGTCAGGCATGTGCACATTGTATACAGTGGCATCAGGCGGTGTAAGAGTCCCTGGCGTCGCAGTCGGTGGTCAGACATGTGCACATTGTATACAGTGGCATCAGGCGGTGTAAGAGTCCCTGGTGTCGCAGTCGGAAGTCAGGCATGTACACATTGTATACAGTGCAGCATCAGGCGGTGTAAGAGTCCCTGGCGTCGCAGTCGGTGGTCAGACATGTACACATTGTATACAGTGCAGCATCAGGCGGTGTAAGAGTCCCTGGTGTCGCAGTCGGCGGTCAGACATGTGCACATTGTATACAGTGGCATCAGGCAGTGTAAGAGTCCCTGGCGTCGCAGTCGGTGGTCAGACATGTACACATTGTATACAGTGCAGCATCAGGCGGTGTAAGAGTCCCTGGCGTCGCAGTCGGTGGTCAGACATGTACACATTGTATACAGTGCAGCATCAGGCGGTGTAAGAGTCCCTGGTGTCGCAGTCGGCGGTCAGACATGTGCACATTGTATACAGTGGCATCAGGCAGTGTAAGAGTCCCTGGCGTCGCAGTCGGTGGTCAGACATGTACACATTGTATACAGTGCAGCATCAGGCGGTGTAAGAGTCCCTGGTGTCGCAGTCGGCGGTCAGACATGTGCACATTGTATACAGTGGCATCAGGCAGTGTAAGAGTCCCTGGCGTCGCAGTCGGTGGTCAGACATGTACACATTGTATACAGTGCAGCATCAGGCGGTGTAAGAGTCCCTGGTGTCGCAGTCGGCGGTCAGACATGTGCACATTGTATACAGTGACATCAGGCAGTGTAAGAGTCCCTGGCGTCGCAGTCGGTGGTCAGACATGTACACATTGTATACAGTGGCATCAGGCGGTGTAAGAGTCCCTGGCGTCGCAGTCGGCGGTCAGACATGTGCACATTGTATACAGTGCAGCATCAGGCGGTGTAAGAGTCCCTGGCGTCGCAGTCGGTGGTCAGACATGTACACATTGTATACAGTGCAGCATCAGGCAGTGTAAGAGTCCCTGGCGTCACCGGTCGGTGGTCAGACATGTACACATTGTATACAGTGGCATCAGGCGGTGTAAGAGTCCCTGGCGTCGCAGTCGGTGGTCAGACATGTACACATTGTATACAGTGGCATCAGGCGGTGTAAGAGTCCCTGTCGTCGCAGTCGGTGGTCAGACATGTACACATTGTATACAGTGCAGCATCAGGCGGTGTAAGAGTCCCTGGCGTCGCAGTCGGTGGTCAGGCATGTGCACATTGTATACAGTGGCATCAGGCGGTGTAAGAGTCCCTGGCGTCGCAGTCGGTGGTCAGACATGTACACATTGTATACAGTGGCATCAGGCGGTGTAAGAGTCCCTGGCGGCGTCGCATCGGGCCATAACGGTGAGTGCCGAATTCAAAATGTACAAAATCAAAGCTATTATATTTTTACCGTTATATGGAATAGGTCAATTTTCAAATGAATCACAGCTGGAAATGGGCTCTTGTCAATTTTGATTTTACCAGCAGCGAGCAAGTAAGTGAGTGTCGGAAAGCATGCCGGTGCGCAGTTCTGATGTGGTAACTGGGTAAATGGGTGGAAATGTGCGTCGTCTCACGGGTATCTCGACTGACTGCGGATCAGGGAGCCGGCCAGAGGCGAGGGGTGGGGCATAGTCGTGACTGCCATCGCAAACGCTGCCCGGAAACGCGTATGGTTGACATGATCAATGTGTTTTTGCACGTACCCCAGCGAAAAACACTACCGGTACTCAACTTCGTTCGATATGGACAACAAAGACTTCTCCTACATCATTGAAGCCGCCCAAAATGTGACGTAAGTGGCTTTCCTAAATTCTCTTTCTCCAGAAGATTTAAACAAAAACTAAAATAGCTAAATATGGTTTCGTCTGTGGTGTTGTTTTGTCATGGTTAGTATGTTGGATCTCTGATCTATCGACGCTGTATCAATGTTTATGTGTAGGCTATCAACGCTAATTCATACGTCTGTAGTACCTATGTATACTATTTTGTTCAGCAAGAGCTACATAGAGTGGCCTGCAGGCTATATACAGCGGTAATAATGAATGAGAGGCAAGCATGAGCACTTCGAAACATGCATTTTATCAGGTAAAAATAGTGCCAATGTGAATGGCTGAGACAATTCAAGAATGCATTTGCGTCCATTCTTTGAGGGAATTACTCCGTGAAAACCTGTGCGGAAAATACCTTTCTTGGACATCTTAACCGTTCACCAAATCCTTACGGCAATAAATATCTGTTTTGATCCTTGTGAGTAAGTACCTGGCCCCGCCGCTGACTTTGTAGCATGATCTTACAGCATCCCTAAAGATTCGGTGAAGCTTCACGTCTTCATGGAGTCTTTGTCGGCGACAATTGTGGAGGAGGAGCCAGCATACTCGGTGAGTCGGCTATTCAGTCCGTCTCCGTACGGCCAGGGCGGCGTGGGGGAGGGGGGGGGGGGGGGCGGAGGCCTGCTGTCCAAAACGCTGCTTGCGATCCCACCAAAATGTAACAAAGCTAAATGTTTTAATTCATGTCACGGTAGATCATCAAAAACATATTGGATGTCTAGGTTTGTGTTTCGTTTGTCCTTATCATTTGTCTTGTCAACTGGAAAGAACAGGGCATCGTTATCGACTGTTCTCTTATGTTTAACATGACTAAAAATATGTATAAAATTCGCGTGTCCGTCCCGCACGGCTACCAGCAGTCTCTAATGTGTTGAACACAGTCTTCATTGATCATGTCTTGCCCTACAGCTACTGACGCTGGTTTCCAACATCGGCGGCTCCTTCGGCCTGTTCGTCGGCCTCTCCCTCGTCACCATCATGGAGCTGCTGGAGTTCTTCTACGACCTGACAGTGATGATGATACTCGCCCGATACCGCGCCCGACACAGCGCCTCGCGAGTCGCCGCCGCCGCGCCATAGACTGCCCACTATAGACTGCCGCAGTCTCCGTCTCAAGATAGACCGCGACCCTTTCTAGGATGTGGCTCCCCAAGCCAACTTCTTTTGGCAGCGCTGGCTCCGGCGGTAGCTGCAGTAGTGCGGTAGATCAGATATTGCAGTAGTATATCTCAGATTATCTGTGATGAAGTTTTGCATAGGTACATGTTTGCTAGGACGCATCCTTGGTAACCATCCAAGGATCCATGGATGGTTGGAGGTTGCGAGCCTTCTTTCTCATCGGGACGCTGACATGTGGCTGCGCCCTTTTGATGTTTGCAATTTATCACGACACTCACTCCTCTGATGTATTGCTGAAGTAACGTCACTATTCTAACGTCTCGCGCCCTGTGTGCATCATTGGACCGTTTTACATACGGATATTCAAGTGCGGTCGCATGCTATGTGACATCATTGTATTTTCTCGCGAGTGTCATTCATAGGTACGTCGTATGTTGTGATTTGTATCATCTTATGCGGGTATGATTATGCTTCTTGCCTAGACCTGGTTGTAACCGTGTAAAAACTGTTATGCCTCAACATTTGCTATTTATGTTAAGCTTTCGCGATTTCCTCTAAATGTGTGTGTTAACTGTGAATAGATCGCGTGCTGTTATCAGGTTCATTCACACATTGTAGCCATCTGTCGATACTAGCACATGCGTGCCGTGGTAGGTGCTTGACTGAAAACACTGGTCAATGCTGTCGAATTAGGCAATGGCGCATTAGGAGCGCGTCGTACCGAAGCCTCGTCATCACCTGAACAACACTGAGCGAGGCATTCGGCAGGCTCACCCATGCAGTGCTCTGTGCCGCATTGTGGGACTTTGTCTTATGTTCCGTTACTCTAGGAGTGGCTCTCCAATTCAATTATTAGTCAGGGTCATTCCATACCAACTCAACCACTGAAAGGCAAATCTGGTACCCGACCATCTTGAATTTCGACCAAAATTTGGCTGTAGGGTTTTCTCTAGCCCTGAACAGGTTTATGCGGCTTTTAGAGCGTTTCGAGCTACGGCTCCGGAGTTATGGGTGATTGCTGTTTTTCGACTTTTGACAAAAAATATTTTTTTGACTGGCTTTATCTTGAAAACTATTCGTCACAGATCCAACTTAAAAAAGCAGATAATAGAGTCTGAGCGCAGCTCTTTTTTATATTTGCATAGCTCTTACAACACAAAATCAAAATCATTGAAAATTTTAGCTTCAAAACGGTAAAATTTGATTTCCAAAGAAGATGAGTCAATTAATTTTAAAATGTATGTCGTATTTGGATTCCTCGTGTTTTTTTTACCCCAGTGTACATGAAAACCACCGTGGGCCTTCCCATAGCACTCCTTCCAGCAAGCGCGGCGTGTCGGTACCCCGCCGTCGGGCCGCCGCCGCGCCGTCCTGCCGCCGTACCATGCTCGCTCCCGGTGCGGCCGACTGCCGCAGCCACCTTCCCGCGTTCCCACGCCCCCTTCCCGCTCTGTAGGGGTCCAGCCTGGTCGCTCTGATTCGCAAAGGCGGCCTTCCACATCAAATACAAACCCATTCAGAGAGGACGACCACCCCAGGTTCGCTTTTCCCCAAATTACAGACGTTTGGTCAACCATTTTAGAAAACACCCCCAAAATGGTGATCTTTGTTTATGGCGCATTTACACCTATAGCATTTCCGGAGCAACAATAGAAAGCTACATTTAGGCACAGACACCGTGGTAATCTGGACATTTCCATAAAAATGACTAAAATTAGAACAGAAATATTTTGTTTTCTCTTCTCGCGCAGCGAAAACTCTCACCTCGATCGCCGAGCCGTCGTGGTTGGAAGTGCGTCAAAATAATGCAGTATTAGTGAGGATAATTGCACCGTGCACGTAGATGGCACGTATGAACCACCCACTCTCCTGTTTTTTTTTATGAGAGGTATCTCATAAAAACAGCAGAGTAGGTGGTTCGCTTTGCCCCGGTGGTTCACTATACCCCACTTTCCCATATTGCAGAAACGTTTGTGGGAATTTAAACAACTAATGATTAGTAGGGGGAGGGTCGTTATCCCCTACTACGAATTGCCCTCCCTATCCTATTCCCCTCCCGATCGCAAAGCCCTCCCTATCGTTCTCCCCTTCGACGAATCGCTCTATCACGAATTACCCCCCCCCCCGTTCACAATTCCCTTCCGTTTATAGTACCCTATTACGAATCGCCCTATGACGAATTACCCTCCCATTCACAATGCCCTCCCGTTCATATTACCTTCCCTATCGTATTCCGCTCCCGGTTGTGCTCCCCTCCCCGCTGTTAGCTGATCCCAATTCCCATTAAGATGTGCATTAGTTTCTTCATAAGATGTGCATTAGTTTCAACTTGCACAGCCACCAGACAGCCACAGTCACCAGAGTGAGCTAGTGTACAGTAGCATTTTGACTTCAGGCTGCTATCGTCGTTAGCAAATAGCGGTGGCAAAAGATGATATTTTTTTGACCCAGACCCGACCCGGTCCCAAAAGCTGAAAAATGGACCCAGTTATAACCGGTGCAAGGCAAGTTTGGACCCAGCGGACCCAACTAGCAAAATGTTATCTTGCAACTAATATTGACAAATCTGCTACTCTACAGTTAGTGCAAGTAAACTAACTCGTGTAGTTGCAAATACATACAGTTCAGATTAGCCAACAGCACAAAGAAACCAGCGTATGAGTGTTCCTACTTGCGTGAAACCAGCATGCAACATAAGTTGGACCCAGTTTGTACCCGGTACCATTTGACGGGACCCAGTCTGGGACCGACTGGGTCCAGACTGGGTCTAGAGACCGGATTCTCGGGTCCACTTTTTGCCACCTCTATCTAAAAACCATGACGTACAGTCGATGCCTATAAGTCTGTCTCTGGAATCAAGGCACCGCAGCACTCTCTGGTGGCTATGCCTTGAAACTAATACCGATCTTAGGAAGGCTAGGATGAGCTAACGACTGCGAGGGAAATGCAACAGCTGAGGGAATCCGATAGGGAGGGCAATATGAACGGGAGGGCATTGCGAACGGGAGGGTAATTCGTCAAGGGCGATTCGTCGCAGGGAATACGATAGGGAGGGCATTGCGAACGGGAGGGAATACGATAGGGAGGGCGATTCGTAATAGGGTAATATGAACGGGATGGCATTGTGAACGGGAGGGTAATTCGTCATTCGTCATAAGGTAATTCGTCGTAGGGAGAACGATAGGGGGGGCATTGCGAACGGGAGGGCATTGCGATCGGCAGGGGAATACGATAGGGAGGGCAATTCGTAATAGGGGAAAACGATATGGCACCGATTAGTATTATGTTACCTTCCTAAAAAGTGACTGATGAAATATATACATATACCGCAATGCCAGCTATATATACCGCAATGCCAGCTAAGTTATCACTTAACAATATCACCTTCCGCCGGAAAGTGCGGAAACGCCTGTGTCGGTGTGGTTCAGTGCAGGTCACAATGGCGCATGACTCGGTAACAACTTTCCTGGCGCACCTGTCCCGTTTGAAACCCCGGGTAACCTTCCCCGGGCTATATGCGGCCTCAGTTGGCCTTGTCATACAGCAAGGCCGTCGGTCAATGTTATGATCGAGGCGACAGCGATACTGTGTACATGGAAAAACATGCCGAGATGATGAAATCAGCACAATGCGGTCTACTCAAACGGACTTGGTCTGTTTTGATAAAACAATTCCGTGCTGGTGGTTATCCCGCGCCCCGCTGGGGGGGGGGGGGGGGCAGAATCTGCCCCAGCTCCCGGATTTTCTCAAAATCTTGACAATTATTACCGATATCGACGTTAAACTGTGATTACCTTATGCTACAACCATTCTGCGTCTTTTCACATAAATTTAAATAAAATTGGTCCAGCATTTTGGGAGATAGTGACGTTTTAGTGACGTCATGTCACACCATTTTTGGTGAAAAAGGACATGTTTGAAGATTCGTATCTAAAGCATCGAGTTTTGAAGCAAAGAAAATAAATGTTATTCTTTTCAAATTGGCTATCTCGGATTTCAGATTTGTAAAAGTTTTTGACCCCCAAAAATGGGAAAAATATATTTTTATTTAAATCCACAAAACCAAAATTTTCAAAGCTATTGACAAAACGGAATATACATTGGAGAACTAAGTATGAACGATGCCCCAGCCAAATTTCAAATAAAATATTTATTTTTGACAGACTTATGGCTCCCAAGTATGACTAACTCATGCAGTCATTTTTTTATCGCTTTTTTGGTGACCAGACACAAACAAAATACCACCACTGTATTTCTGAGAGAAAAGTGGTCTAGAAACATGCCTTTTTTATTTAGATTAATCAATTTCAAATTTGTACTTTATGTGATATGACCTTGACCTGAACTTCACCTTAGGGCTTTTATATGAGGTTAGGCTGTGAAAATGGCTACCACTATCGATATATTCGTGCAACTGTTTTTGACTGTGTATAGCTGGATTTTGACTGCTGCAAAGACAATTTTTACGATTGTACGATACATTGGGAACGCGCGGGGGGGGGGGGCATACTTGTATTTAATGCCCCTCCTAGATTCCTGTGTGTGTGTGGGGGGGGGATTCCCCTGATGCCCCCCCCCCCCCCCCTGGATCCGCCAGTGGGTCGGCGGCTGCTGGCCTCCAGCCGGCTGCCGGCAGTGACGTCATACGGCGGTCCGCCGAGTTCAAGGTCAAATGGCTCGTGTCCTTACCTGGTTATAGAACCTTGGGTTTTACCACGGTCATATAATAGTTTTTACTTTGGAAACACTTTGGAATGAGAAACTTGATTATTTTTCGGTTTCCTTTATTCCCCGCACAAATTCTCGCCTTCGTTTTCTCCAAAAAAAAAACTATTTCTATAGTACTTGATAGTATTAGAATGCACTTCTCTTGGCGCAAGAAAGACGAAATATTGCATTGTTATTGGTACGTGTAAACCACTACATCTAAGATTAGAGGGACTAAGATGCACACAAATATGCATTATTTTATATTAGATGTCAAAATGTATGTATTATTGTAAAATTTATGAGTAACTTATGAACTTAGGGGATATTTATATAATGCTTTGCTTGAATATGATTGTTTTATTTATCAATTTGAGGCTTTGGGAAATACTCTGTGCCTAATATAAATTGATACCTTGGTATATGAGTATGAGTTTGCAGGCTTCTTGAATGAAACTGATATTATTGGGATGGTAGATACATTTTGTTACCAGCTGTTAATTTTTAATTCGATTTGTCATGTTCTGTGATCTATTTCTGTATTTAGGAAATCCTTTTGTCGTCATGTGCTTTGTTGCTTGATATTGTTTTGCCAGGCTTGTATTAAGTTACTTGTTCCATTTTTAGTGTGCAAGACTAACTCCCAATATTGAATTGCAATTTTAATATAAGTACTTACCTTAAGGTGTCATTATACATTTTACCTATAACAATGTGTGTTTAATTGTTTGATAAATTTGGTTGCCAGGCTTGCATTAGGCTATTTTTTACATTTTTTACCAATAACTCATAAAATGTCACATTCAAAAGTAAAAATAAAGTCAGGAAGTTGGTGTGGCACTGCCACACCAACTTTTAAGATGGTGTGGCCATGGCCATACCTGCCATACCGCATTCTCCGCCCATGAGCACAGGATATCCAGAAGTGAGAGAAGCACAAATAGGGAAATGCCCAAAGTAAGCATACAGGCAGGGATACTGTGGTCCCAGAATCAACGCATCGATTTGACATGAAGCCGACACAACAACAACATGGAGTCAAAGTTGAATCGACTCAACTCGTAGGTATGTATAGGTATATGGGAACAGGTACAGTAACATAATAATTCAGAGTACCTATGCACCCAACATAGATAACACAGTTAACATGGCTTATTTGTGTTGTAACTAGTAAGGGTTGTGTTGTTAAACGCGTCAGCCAAATAAAGTTAATATGGAATGTTTAACCCGCGCCGTGCCGGTGCTCGGCGTCACCTTCGCCGTGACGGGGGGGGGGAGGGGAGGGCGTCGAAACGCCCCCTCCCCCTCCACTAACTCGGTTCCTATACGTAGACAAAAACACTAACTCTGGGACGTAAACAAAAACAGAAAACACTGTTCGGAAGCTCGTCAAAATGTATTTTGAAGCTGTTTTAAAGGGATTATACGGGTTTCCGCCCTGAAAGGAAATGCACTCTTCTGCAGTTGTATGAACTTTAAACACGTTTAAGACATATACCAGGGACTTCAATCCTCATTTAGTCCATTATTTCAGCAATTATCAGCGTTAAAACGTCGACGTTTTTCGAGACTTGTATCAGATAACGAGTACTTGATCGGCATTACTGTCCACCACTTTTTCATCTTAGAATCTGCATGAAATTCGATGGTGCAGTAATGTGCGCGGCTGAGACAAAATAGCGGTTACGAACTCGGAAGCAAGCTGCCGTACTTTGAGTTGTCAGACACCTTATACGGTATATATCGCCTTGCCTTATACCAAGATTACTAGACCAAACCTTATACGGCCTTGATCGGACACACGACTGGCGACGTGCGGCGACCTCGGTTCAGCAGAAAATTTGACGTAAAGTAAGGATTTTGCTACTTGAGCCCAAAGGCTGTGTGGAGTAACCCCTCAGTAAACAAACGTGCATTATCAGACCTAGGGTAGGTACCTATAACCTAGCTCTGTCGGTACTTGCACTAGGATTACTGACTGCCCAAGTTTGCAACGGCTGTATTCGCATAAGCCACAGGTCACAATTCGTTTCTTTCAATTTTATTATCTTAGGCATAAATAGTTTATATAGTTCTATTGTCAGTATGGCACCAAAGTTCTCAAGATATAGGGACGCTTCCATGCTCGCTTCAATGTTATTGATAATTGAAGCATGATATGTCATTTGTCATCATTGGAACCTACCTTACCCTGAAACATTACAATTATACTCAGACTCATAACACTAGCAGAAAAAGCTATACTGTTTCCTTTCTTACATTACTGTTTTCTTCAAATTAGGTACATGATTGGTTTTGGCCGATATGCATTGCATTAGACACACAGTTAATTCATATGGGTGTCTTCTGCAATTTGTTTTGGCCTACCATCTCACATCTTCATCATGTGAAACTACTTTGTCTTGTTGGCTTATTTCCATTATATTACATGTAACCTTGTAAACTATTCTGTCCACATTTCCCAACCATCACAATGCACAACCAGTCAAACCTACTAGAAGCACTTGAACAGTGGACTGATATAATTTATGAAGGTCAGGGGTTGGATATTGTGTTCCTTGACTACCAAAAAGCATTTGATAGTGTACCACATAGAAGACTACAAAAAAAACTGAGCGGCTACAGGAGTAAGGGCAAAATATTCAGCTGGGTGAAAGCCTTCTTGTCGGAGCGCTGTCAACAAGTGACTGTGGGTGGTGGAAGTTCCGAGTGGAGTATGGTGACCAGTAGAGTTCCACAAGGATCAGTCTTGGCACCTGTCTTTTCTTGATCTGTCAATGAATTGCCGACAATGGTGAAAAGTCACAAAGATGATACCAAAATGTACAGATGATTTGCTAACCTACACAATGCCAAACTGTTACAAAAGGATTTAACTACTTTGGAGAAGTGGTCTGAAGAGTTGCTCCTCAAGTTTGATCATCTGAAGTATCAGATAATGCATTGTGGAGCAACACACAGTAAAGCAAAATATGTCATGAAAGAAAAAAAACAGTTTACAAAGAACACATAAAGTAACTACAGTAGAAAAAGACATTGGAGTGTATGTAACAGACAACCTCAAGCCAATAACACACTGCAAGAGGCCAGAGGGCAGGTAGCAAAGCAATAGCAGCACTTCAAAGACTGAGGATGACATTTGATAGACTGGATATGAAAAACTTCAAGATTTTATATACCACATATGTTAGGCCACATCTGGAGTACGGTATACAGGCAGCTGGTCCATACATGGTACAGGATGTCAGGGCACTTGAAAAGGTACAGAGGATTGGAGAGCGACTAAGATGGTTGGACAGATAAAACATCTAACGTATGAGGAACGCTTGAGAGAACTCAAACTACTTAGTATTGAAGAGAGGATCCTGAGGGGCGACCTGATTGATATAAATGTACAAGATCCTGACAAGACAAACCAACATGGACCCCAACCAGTTTGTTGAACTAAACGAGGATGAAAGAACAAGAGGACACCAAGAAGCTGGTAAAGGGGTCAACTCACTTATCAAGACTCAAGTTTTTTGCAAATAGAGTCGTTACACCATGGAATGAACTCCCACAAGAAGTTGTAACTGCTGAGTCCACCAATTCTTTCAAAAACGGACTTGACCAACACTGGGCCACAAAGTACCCTGGCGACATGTCCAAACCTATGAAGAAGGGAGCACCAAATAGACCCTGTACACCCAGCTCACCCAACCTAAACCTAAACATTTTGACATGCAAGTGCTGCATTGTAGGCCATGACAAGATCTTGTCAGCATGCACACCAACTCAGGCATACATTTGGCTATTTCCAGGTGTGTGCTGAGTGTGTGTGCACCAGGTGTTCCAGGTGTGTGTGCACCAAGATGTTCAGGAGTGGATTGTGTATGCCATCACTAAAGACTGACCATAACCTTGCCTGCAGTCTAGATAACCACTGTTCATCTTGGGCATGTACATGCTATGCTTTGCAGTCTGGCATGTTGCAGGAACATTCAATAATGTTTTTATGCCTTTGTTTTATTTGTCTACACATAACTGCAAGTGCACCTAAACATTATTACAGACAGGTACCATTTTGGGAGGCAGTCTGTGAATTTGCTCCTTCAGCTAATGTCCAGTACAGGTAGGGCATGTTGTTCATCAAGTTATGTTTGCACTCGCATATAAAGCACAACAATATTTAGTATCAGCTTCATCATATTTTCGCAGTGCACTATGCCCTCTGAACCATTGCACCTTGAATGAGTTTGCATGCTATTTGTGAATAAGTGTGAAACACTACATAACTGGAAAGAACAGTTGTTACTCCACTTCCCTTATTCACTACATAATTGCAGATAGAAGTTGAATTGAGTAAAATCACTTCACACCAACCTAACTTGCCCCCTCTATATGCAGCATGTCTGAAAGGAGGCCCCAGAGGCGTGGTAGGAGCAGGGGGCCAAGACGTCAGCTTTTCCAGCCGGACTTAATGTATGTATTCTAATCCTGTGTTTGGTTATATTTTTATATTAATGAACCTAAGCACCTAATCTGAATTCATATACCTAATCTGAACCTAATGGTATATGTTTTTTCAGTTTACATGCGTGTTTCTTAGAAATATGTTTACAAAAAATATATCACATATATATGAAAATATGTCATTCTGGCCATGATCACAATCCCTTGTCAGTTGTTACTGTTACATACATATATAATGAAGTAGTTCATTCACTTCCATATTGTCTTTGTAAGATGCCCAGCAGGCAAATTAGTACTGATTATTGTTTTTACAGACACAGAAGACTAGCCTAGCCTAGCTATACTAGCCTATCTTCCGGCGAATACCCAGCGCCCTGGAAACATTCCATTATTCATCCAATACATAAAGCCGGCAGCCAGTCCGAAGCTTCCAATTTTCGCCCTATCTCCATTGTATCTGCCTTCCCAAAGCTCATTGAGCGTATTGTGCAACGTCAGCTTTACTCATACATGTCGGATAACCACCTGTTCTCCTCATCCCAGCACGGGTTCCGCTCCCTGCTCTCTACTGAGACCGCCCTTCTGACTGTTTCTGATCACATCCTCTCGGCTATTGACCACCAGGAACTCACCCTTCTCTGTCTCCTCGATTTATCCAAGTGCTTCGATGTCATCGACCATTCTATGCTTCTCTCTAAACTACGTACATATAACATCGATCCCACCTGGTTTACATTATACCTCTGCGGTCACACTCAGTCTGTCTGTACGGCTGATGGGAGTGGGAACCTTCATTTCTCCAGGCTTCTCCCCAACTCTATCGGAGTTTTTCAAGGCTCGTCTCTTGGGCCTTTACTTTTTCAAATATTCGCTAACGATATGTGCCTGTTCGCGGGGGATGCTCATGTGGTCCAGTACGCTGATGACACTCAAATTTTGTTATCCGGCAAAAAACACCAACTCAATGATCTGGTCAGTAAATTGGAGGACACCCTGAGTGCACTTGATACCTGGTTTCCCTCTCATGGTCTCAAAGTAAATACAAGCAAGACCGAATTAATAGCGTTCGGATCCCGCCAAAATTGTCGCGACCTTTACCCTGTTGCTGTTCAGTTCCGCGAAGACATAGTACAAGAGAGCCCATACGTCAAAAATGTAGGTGTTCTGTTTGATAAGCACTTCACATGGGACTCACACGTGTCTTCCCTGGTAAAAAAATGTAGTGGTATCCTCATTGGGCTATCGCACGTGCGGCACAGCATCCCCCGCGAGCTGTTGCCACTTCTTGTAAATGCCTTGGTCGTTTCACACGTTCGGTACTGTTTAGCAGTATTTGGCAATGGCTCGCAGAGGAACATACAACGCCTTGACAAAATTCTAAATTTTGCCCTTCGTGTCATATCTGGCAAACGTAAATTTGATCACATCTCTGACGTGCGAGCTGAGCTTGGCTGGCCCACTGCCCAGCAGCTATACAGACAGCACTCCCTAAATCTACTACACAAAATTCGAAACACCGGGGAACCACAGGCTCTTGCTTCCCAGCTTCATGTCAATTCTGATCTCCGCTCCCGCTCTACGCGACAGAACTCTGACCTGGCCCTTCCACGCGTGAGGACAGAGGCTGGCAAGCGCCGATTTCTATATCATGTTGTGCAAAATTACAATGAGCTGCCTTTAGCGACACGTCACTCAGCCATGCCCGCATTCAAAAGAGCGATACAGAACATGCCTTAACCAGAGTAGCCTGATGTATATAACGTAATGTGCGTGTGAGAGCATTGCAGTGTATGTGATGTAATGTGTATGTGAGAGTATTGAAGTATGTGCTGTATGGGAGTATGTGCTGTAGTGAAACTGTCTTCATTTTATATTAGGATGAGTGTATCATTCGTGTTGTCCATGCTTGTATGTGGCTCCGGAATAGCCCGCTTCGGCGTGGATGGGTCCAACGTCAAATACAAATACAAGACAGCAGTCAGTGCTGCTTCATGCAGCAGACCTCAGAGTAATCATTTCAAACAGTTCGCACCATTTTAATTGCACATTGCTTTAGTAGCAGTAGCATGTTAGAGCTTTATAGATCAAGCACATGTGTTGTAGTTATTATGTTTTTCGTCTTGTATGATGTTGGTATTACAGGGAGAGCGTACTACTATTAATCATATATTAGCAGCAAATGGCATGCATATTTGTATCATTGATAATGACTTTAGCTTTCTGTTTTGTCGACTATTACGTCATATGGCGCACATTTTGTTCACATTAGCCAGGTTTGCATGCTTGTAGCTTCGTTTGTGGTTTCTTCCATAGTGTAGTCTAATCCCGAATCCATGTACTTAGTCTTTATTTGGAATTTCTTGCCTGTATTTTGCACAACCGCCAGGAATTATTAAAGCTACATCTGTGTCGCTGGCTCCCGTTCGCTGTTTCAAGAAGACATAAATATTCACATCAATCAGCCAGCGTGATTATTTTCGTCCCTTGTGTCTTTTAGTCCAGTTTGTTTGACTTAGTCCAGCACTTACAAGCCATATGTTATATGTAAAAACAAGTGTTTTACTTATTTTGTTTTGGTAAAAAAGTAGGAAATACAAGTAATTGATGTTGTTTTGACGATTGTGTACCTGAAAGAGTCCCTAATTGAATTTCACGTTTTAACGCTTCATAATTCCATGAATATGTGATAGGCACTTAGCATGACATTGCATGCATGTTTCATCTGCATCAAACGTTGTTACAGGCGTCTTTGCAGGCAGCGCCGACAGCCATAGTGCTGGACCTGCTCGGCACGATCCTAATCGAGCGCCCAGACGTGCGTTGGGCGTATGCCGACCGCCTGCCACCACCATCGCCCAGGCCTGAAGCGGCAGCTGCCGCGGCGCCCAGGCGTCCTGGAGCGCCTCGAGCAGCGGCTCCTGTTCGTCGAGGAGCCGCTGCAGAAGCAGCGCCTGCACGCCCCACCCAGCCGCGGCCGGCAGCAACAGCTGTTCGGCCAGCCTCGCCCGTGCCGGCTACACCAGGACCTGAGTGGTGCCGCTGTACCAGGTTGGTGCTGGTCTGCATTCATACAACCTTGCAATTTGAATTCACAACTGCTACATGCATGCTTGACTGTAAGGTTGCGTTGTTGCGCATATTCCAATTATGACCACTGTGTATGCATATCGTGAGCAATAATCTGGATATTAATTGAGGTTTCATGTAAAGATTGTTGTGCACAAAATATTTTTATTTACGTTAAATGCTGTTGAGCTCTGACATAGTGCCATAGTTTGGCGTACCAGGTTCACTTTACTTGCTTCACTCATAAAAGGTCATGTAGATATAATTTTGATAGCTACATAGCATGCAACATGAATCTGTCCATCAAATGCCGACCGATGCCGTCTGCGGCGGAGCAGACTTGCTGTGGAAAACAGCAGTGCATCACACGCAGCGAGGTGCGTTATCTGTCCTTTTAACCCTCGCCCGTGCAGCGTCCGATCAGTGCGTGATCGTGCAGGGGGGGGGGGGGGGGGGGGGGGGGGGGCGGTGGTACGACCCCCCCCCCCCTCCTAGCATTTCGCCCCTAATTGGGCTAGAGCTTCGATTAAAAAACGAGCGTGTTGCTTGTCACGAGAGGATGCCATTGATACACGATTTAAGGTCCTAGGTCATTAGGGGACCTCTGAGGTCATGTCAATGACCCAAATGTCAATCAAAATTGAAAATGCGTATAAATTGAATTTTATCGAGCTAGAATCGTGAATGAGCATATCATAATGCTTAATGGGTGCCAAATTCGTAATCAGCATCACAAAATGTCCTAGAAACTGCCAAATTCCAAAAAGGTCATGTCAGGTCATTTGAGGTCAGTGACCTCGGTTGACCTGTTGGGGCGCATGACCCCACTGGAATATATAATTATGTAAAATGGATGCCATATTTGAAATCAGCGTCACAAAATGTCCTAGAAACTGCTAGAAGCCAAAAAAGTAATATGTCATTGGAGGTCAGTGACCTCGGTTGACCTCGGAAAAAGTAAATCGAGGTCACAATCTCAATGGAAACCACAACTGTCACCTGAAAACACATGTGCATATGCTTCCTGAACAACAAACACTATGCAACTGCACATGTTACAAGGATCAATACTACGGGACGCCAGTTGCGCCTGACTTGACCTTGAAAAACAGGTCAAAGGTCACGGGTCATGTGACTTACAACTTAACCAATTTCAGAATATGTGTCAAATTGTTCACAAGTAGGGGACTGAAAGTTTCATCGCAATCGGTTGATATTTACGCGAGTTATTCCCGAAAAACCGAGGGGGTGGTCCCCACCCTGCACTGGCGAGGGTTAACCCATGTGCCTTGTGCATCACTGCCATTTTGTATAGTCTGGCCGCCCTGGTGATGTGCCAGTTACAGAATAATTATGTTTTACCCTGGACAAACATGTGCGTCAAGTTCAGCTTCCTTCAGTTATCACATTGATATGACTATGAGCAAAAAACTTTGAAAGCATGCTCAGTTTGTAGTAAGTCCTATCTATTTGCTTCGACACGTTTTCTTACGTCAGCGGCTACAATAAAGAACTGGTTTACTTCATAGTAAAGGCCTAGCATGACTTGATTTCTACACCTCAGCTGCCAATAACGTCAACATAGTGGTACTTATTCGTGTTTACCGCATGACCAACGCGGCCTGCCAGCTGCTGCCAATACGTCTGCATACATGAGCAGCTCCCATCGCAGTGATTACGAGCGAGCGAGAAGCGCTCGCTCGTCTTTCTGTGGTATATGGGAAAAATCTGAATATGAGCGGCCCGACCCGACCCGGCCCGTGGCGACGTTTTTGAGAAGCTAATATCTTCTGAAAAACGCACGTCCGATTGACAAGCGGGCTTCTTTGCTGAGTAGCCCCATTGAACCTACCCTGTTTGAGACCAGTGCCGACTCACGTGGGTGACTTCTACTGCGCGTGGCGCGTGCCGCGTGCCGCGTGAGAGGTGTTGGAAGGTGTTTCCTCGCAATAACTCCGCAACGGCTGAGCCGATTGTGTTAAAATTTGGTGTGTGTCTAGGGACCCCTCAGCCGCCACTTTCCCACAAGTTAGTGGTGGGGTGCCTCTGCACGTGCGCACGTGCACACCCCTATGCTATATCTCAGGAACGGCTGAGCCGATTGTGTTCAAATTTGGTATGTGGTTAGGGAACCCTCAGCCGCCGCTTTTCCAAAGTCAGGTATGGGTGCCTCTGGACGTGCGCACGTTCGCACCCCTATTCTATATCGCAGGAATGGCTGCGCCGATTGTGTTCAAATTTGGTGTGTGGTTAGGGACCCCTCAGCCACCGCTTTTCCAAAGTCAGGGATGGGGTACCTCTGGACGTGCGCACGTTCGCACCCCTATTCTATATCGCAGGAATGGCTGCGCCGATTTGTTCAAATTTGGTGTGTGGTTATGGACCCCTCAGCCGCCGCTTTTCCAAAGTCAGGGATGGGGTGCCTCTGGACGTGCGCACGTGCGCACCCCTATTGTATATCGCAGGAATGGCTGAGGCGATTGTGTTCAAATTTGATGTGTGGTTAAAGGAAATAGTTCACCTTCAACATTAGTTTTAAACTGAGATAGCAGTTTTGTAACCCGTGTTGGGAACCCCTATCTGCAAGGTTTCTTGCCTGAAAAGACTCCAGCCGAATATAATTGAGTTTTTGGCGAAGGAATGTGGTGCTGGCGAAAGAATGTTGTACTGGTTCTAGACCGGGCAGAGGCTATACCATCAGCCAATCAGCTTGCAGCTGGTGCTAGCGAGCGAACGCCGGCCGCCGGTTGGCACATCTTCAATGCGAGTCTATCTTTACGCGACTACTTTGGAATCTGATTGGCTGAACCATTTTTTACATTCGCGTGACGTCAGGGCTCTGACTCAGAGAGTATGCATATAGTTTTGATAAACAATACAAATGTACGGCCTAAATCGTGTTGGGTAAAAAATTTCCAAGGTGAACTATTTCCTTTAAGGACCTCTCATCCGCCACTTTCTCACAAGTCATGGGTGGGGTGCCTCTGCACGTGCGCACGTGCACACCCCTATTCTATTTGTTGTCCTAAATCTGTCCTGCAATGTTTTCCAGGAGTTACAACTTGTGCTGGATCCAATCATGCTGCAACTGGGTCGTATCCAGCACAACGAGCGGTGGGGGAGGCGGAGCCGGTGCAAGGCGACGTGGAAGGCCTTCACCGGCAGTTCCGGTTTCAGGCATACCGCCACTATGCCATGTGGTGGTAAGCAATTTTATATCATAATTTCGCTCATCGCCAACGACTTAATTTTCGCTACATTGACTGTATGTCATTTTGGCAATGATCACAATCGCTTCTGACAGACAGTTATAATAAAGTAGTTCATTCCCTATTGTCTTTTAAAGATATTCACCAGGCAAATTAGTAGCAATGTCCAGAGCATTCTTTGCTGCCTAGCCTTCAAGTTAGGTTTTAAGTTAAGGTCAGAAAAACAGCAAGCCCTGGTAAATAATACTTAAAGCTGATGGGTGGGGGTCTGCTGTGGGATCCGACCTACACAAAGTATACAATTCTTCGGGTTGCAGTTTACCCAGATGACATCGCATAACCCTCGGTCAACAATTTATCACTCCAACTTCTTTGGTAGCTTTATGATTAATAACAAAGTTAACAAACTGTGAGCCTATTGTTTGCATTTATTTAGTAATAAAATGTTTCAGAAGTCAAATATAACAATTAATTTGTTGTTTTATGAACAGCTTTGTTTTTGCTGTGTCCTTGCCAGGTGGGGATCGCTTGGACGAGGGCATCGGCGCGTCATCCCTTCGTGCGTCGTCTGTGGGATCCGACGCGCGTACCCAAGCCCGCAAGGTTTTTACAGTGGCTATAAAGACACTCCGTTGTAGATGATGCGCCACTGGTTGGTTGATGTTGATGTCCGGCTGGTTGGGTGAATGTGACAAGCGCGGGTGGGGGGTTGTTCAATCTGTGATCTCGAAAATAGCAAGCATTGCTCCGGGTTATGAAACACATTTCACTGCTTGTACTTGTTCGTGCTGTCACATTAGTGTGACATGCCCTGCGAATTAACTTTCCTGGAAATCATTACCTGAATCTGACCCGCTCTAAGTCTGAATCTGACCTTGGCACCTATATCATATTTGTGTTTTGTATCAAAAGATCGGCTATTCATTTGTCTACAGTAATGCATAGTTGGTGGTGCTATGTCGAACCGTCGGGAAACTGCGTTGGAAAACCTTTGGGATGGGTCAAATTGCCTTGCCCCCACCTGTGCGCATGTTGAATGACTACCTGCTCAGCGCCGACTCCCGCGTTCAGTCTGCGTGTCGTTATGTATCATGTTGTGTATGTCATATCGTGTCACTTTGTGTGTTATTGTTATGAGTAATGTTTTCGTTTTCAAGTTGTATTACGTAATGGTCCACTGTTCTTGTTGTTATCGCAAATAATGACTTACTTTGATACAATGAAATGTTTTATTGCAAAGGAGAAATGATGAATTTACATCACAGGACAACTCATCGCAAAGGCTTAACACATACATTGGACGACACAGCTTCAAACGTCAAATGTAACAATACATCACGCATACCACAATAATAAACAGCAAACAGCATGAGTACGGGGTAAAACAATGCCGCATATTACATTCATTACAACGAGGTATGTTACATGGCTTCCAATAACATCAGTGCGAAACCAAGGCACAGCAAGCATAACCTGAGACGCGCAACAAGACGCGCAACATGACATGAGGTAACGAAACATCATAATTATCGAACCGGTCCAGGGCAATTACCATTAATCAACACAACACTAGAGCCACAGCAGCCGGCCGAGCAGCTGCTCCTTGCCGACGGCGTCGGCCGAGACGACACACCCACCGTACACCTTGTCCGGCTGGCTGAGGTTGAGCAGCACCAGTCCGAGCAGGAGGAAGCGCGAGGCCGAGTTCCAATCGCACCAGCCTGGGCGCGGCCTGCGAGCAGGCGGCACGCGCCGCCGCCCATGACCGCCGTGAACAGCTGCAGCAGGGTCAGCCGGTCCGACGGGGCGGTGGCGGTGCCACGTCCTCCACGCTGAGGGCGGCCAGCTGGCGGAGCGCCGCCTCCTGCCGGTCGGTGGTGACCGGCTCGGCGGGCGTCTCCACCAGCCAGATAAGCGCGAAGTATGCCTGCACCTGGGGACGGCCACAGGCAGACATCAGACACACCAGGCGCCGGTGGGCGAACCAAGCACCGGCATAACGCGACAGATAACATCTACATATACGTACAATTAGTTGAGCCATTGACGAGCGGAATTAAACGTATACGACTATAACCTCACGTGCATGTCGACAATACAAATGTTGATTTTTAGCTAAATGCAACTCGGGATTGGTGTAAATGGTGAAGTATGGGATGTCCAACCAGACTATTCCAAACTGAATCACGTTCGGTACCGGCAGTAACAGATCGACCAGCAGTGGCTTTTCCTTCACACATAACTGGCACTATGTAAAAAGAAAAAAATCATTTTTTCACCTTTCTAAGTTTGTGTTTCGTAATTCTTTGTTGTAAGTACCGGTGACGAATGAGACAAATATCATCCATACAGCAAAATACTCGAATTCCGCAATAGCCTACACAAACACCTGATAAAGCACCCCATCTCCATCAACGCATCGCCACAGTCACCCAAGATTTCATTCAAACTCCGACAAACCGTCATGGAAAATCAAAACAACATCAGTTATGCACTGGTGACCAAACATCAGCAAACAATCACATTAGGATTGGCCAGTATGCAAAACGTGGCAAGTTTCGACAAGATCTCGTCGGGGCAGGGTTGGCACCAACACATCAAAATTGGGGCAGCTTTTGAAAATTTGGGGGCAGCTTTTTAACATTTGGGGGCAGTTTTGTAGATTTGGGGCAGCTTTTAAATGTAGGGGCAGAATTGTAAAGTTAGTGCAGCTGTGGGAATTTGGGGGCAGCTTTTGACTTTTGGGGCAGAAGTAACAATTTACCGATCCACACTAGATAAAACGCGATCGTGATTACGACCGCCAGCTTTTGGCTGAAAGGTGAATCCATAAAATCCATCCATAAAACGCGATCGTGAATTATCCCCCCCCCCCCCCCATGTCAACATTATTTGCTGACCGAGGACCGAAATGTCCTCCTCAGGGAAAAAAGGGGAAAATCCTGCCCCAAATGGGACAGCTTGCTGTCCCATTTGGGACAGGATTTGGGCTATCCCAATGTTCCTGCCACGTTTTGCATACTGGACTGGATTGGTACGGGAGTGTAGGAGTCACCATCAAATGCCTTTGCCATCAATAGTTGTATCTTTTAACTGGGATGCAGCTGCTAGCTCCCGTTCTTGCCAGCAAATTCAGGAGTTATTCAAAGCAAATGGCTATAGAAAGCAGCTTGTGCGCCGCCTGCACCAGGAAGTAGTCTAGGTCACATAAAGGACGACCTCGTAACGTTGGACAGAATGAACCAGGTCAGCAAAGGAAGAAGGAAGAGCACAAGTCACTTGACGGGTACCTGACCAGTGTTGGATTTTTCATTTCACAACCTGGTCCCGGAGAGTAAAAATCCATAGGTGGAGAGTAAAATTGTATTGTCAGGCAAGTTAAGATTTTCATTTTGTTTTAATTATTTTACTTGGAAAGTAAAAAATCCTGATTTGTAATAGATATTAAATCACTGTGAGGAAAATGGAATTATATTTTAACTACAATGTCAGTAAGATCAGGTGAAAAGAGAGCAAATTTCCTGAACAAATAAATATGAAGAGCAAAATTCTTTGGACCCAAAAAGCCCAGAAAATGGGAAAAATTCCAAGGCTGGCTTGCCGTACATTGATGAGTGTGTGTGTGCGAAAGTTAACTCTATTGCTAAACAATCTCACATGGAGTGGCGGTTGCATGGCCAAACACTCTGAAAAGCTGTCTTACTCGTTCTGCCTTTTCACAACCAGTGTCCGTCTGGTTTACATGTTTGCAATGTGTGCGAGCCTGGTCTTAAAGGTAGATGTTTAACTTCTGGGGTAGTTTATAAGATTCCATGTGTCGTCTGTGGGGCCAAGGGGGAAGATGTGACCTACATAGGGGAAACAAAAAGACCAATCAGACTGCGTTTTAATGAACACATCCTCACTGCCAAAAACAAAACCCCTGATACACCTATTGGAGATCATTTCATAGCGGCTCACTGGTGGCACCAATGTCTACATGGAGAAATCCCCTTATCTGTTGAGATTTTACCCAAAAAACTAGCGACCATCAGCACAGAAAAATGTATGAATCCCTCCACATTTGAAAACATAAACTGGTGCTGAACAGAAATGTTTCATCTTGGCACATCATTTGACTGGTTTTAGAGGAGTGTTCACTAAAAAGCAATACTGACTTACATGTTTGTGTTATTTTGACGAGTGTGTGTTATTAAAGTATAGGTACCATGTATGCTATCACATGAAAGGTGCAGGGAAACTGATAATGTAACCACTGGCTAGGTTTTGGTGACATATTCATTCATCTTTGCTTTATTGTATGTGATCATGGCCCGTGGCCGAAAATTCATATACAATATATATAAATCCACTAAAACTTGAATAGTATTTTGTAAGGTCATATACAAATATTTCTCACTATTAAATAGTTTGATCTGTATGGTTTACAACACCCTTTTCACAACTTACTGACGGTAGTTAAAATACTTAAAATATAAAATAATGATACAATATGGTAGATATAAACTTACTCTGTGCTACAATGTCCTCTTGTTCTTGGTGGGTTAGGGCATGGTACAATATCAATATTGACAATATGCGATGCAGATCACCTTGGCCTTGGCATACGTGACAATTCGTGCGCTCTTTGCCATCTGGATGACGATTGTAGAAGGAGTTACTAAATTCAAGACGCTCTTGGCCAGGACGATAATGTCATGCCTTTGTTCGTTTTTCATCAAGTTTAGAGCTTTGAATTATCTGCAAGTCCGATACTGGATCACAAAAAGACTATTCAATTCAATTCTTGCGGGACTCTTTATAACTACATACTGTTCGTTCGGGTTTTGTGGTTTTTGTGGATTTTTTCCTTGCGGCCTTTAGCGTTGAGAATTTGGTGGTGGCGTATTACTTTTTTGACATGCAAATTCATGAAAACATCGAATTTTATGGGAAAATCTAGGTAACTGCTGCTGTCGTTGGAAAAACACGTTTTTTTAATCAATATATTGCTTATTTTAACCGGAAATATGCCATAAGTGAGGTGTTTTCATTTACATAAAAGAGATGACTGGCTCCGCCTCAACCAGTACTTCAGAAAGTACGCGGTGGCATCACCGCGCACTTTGAAATGTTCTTACGTGCAGTAGAGGTAATTTCCATAAAAATGTGACTACCGTGTGACTTCTACCACCTTTATAAGTAAGTTTTACTATGTAACTCAATTATTCTGGGAAAAACCCGTATAATCCCTTTAAGTACTTTTTTCAGGTCAATATTAAGGTCACCAGAGGTCAAAAAGGGTCAGATTTTCAAGTTTTAGGACTTAACTCCAGAAATTCCCAAATAGCACAGGAACTATGATAGCTAGGAGCAAACATAAAAAACAATGAAAAGCTCTTGAAAAATGCAATCGAAAAATTGTCTTCAGATTTTTGTCAAGTTCAGGTGAATAGTTTAGGCTCCAGAGATCATCAAATGTCAAAAAGGCTATTTTTTAGCAAAACAATTTTCACAAATATCTTTTTACCTAACAATGATAGGGACATAATGTTTACGCCATCGTGTTTGTCTCAACAAGGCGTTTCACATCATATGCATGACAACCAGGTTAAGTCAACGTAAAAAAATGGCCTCAGGTCAAGGTCAAGTGGTGACCCAATTAGGTCATGTTGCACACTGGGAGACGTGTCTCGATGAGAAAAACATATTGGTGCAGTTTCACTTCTCTATCTTGATTTTGTCGAGAGTTATTGAAAAAAAAGTGTTGGTGACCTCGGGTGACCTCATCTGACCATGTAGGGGTCACTGAACAGAAATTGCACGTGGAACTTCAATAATGGCCTATGATAACATGATCTAGAAGTAATTGGGCTGATATAATTCGTATCCTCAGAATAGGAAGCATTTAATTATTTCCCCATTGGCTTATAATGGAGAGGTCACGAAATTGACCCAACATTAGGTCACCGATATACAAAATCTGAGATAAACGAATAATTGTAGGTATCATTACTCTTATGAAATCCTGTAAGTACGAAATCGATCGGCCAAAAACTGTGGCTGTGATACGACC
>JAXIVJ010005675.1:0-72250 GCA_036785665.1 Chirona hameri
GACCTCAGGTCAAGGTCAAGTGTTGACCCAAGTTGGTCATGTTGCATATTGGGAGGCGTATCTCGACGAGACAAACACATTGGTACCATTTTCTCTTCTCTATCTGCATTATCTCGATAGTTATTGACAAAACAGTGTTGGCGGTCACACAATTGACCAGACTTTAGGTCACAGATATTATAAATCCGAGATAAACAAATTGTTGGTAGCTATGATCTTATGAAGTCCTGCAAGATTGAAACCGATCGGCGTAAATCTGTGGCTGTGGTACTTACTGTAAACGTTTTGGAATTGAGGTCATCACGTGACCTGGTCTGGTGACCTGACCTGAGATGACCCGAAGCCAAGAATTTTACATAATGTGGAAAGTTTATTTCTAAACAGGTGTGCAAAAAACGGCGGCGCTGCGCGCCGCCGTTTTTGCGCTATCTTTGAAAAACCAGAGGGGTGTGCGGATTTCGCCCCCTCCAGGGGTGGAATTCATTTTCCCATTTTCCAAATTTGCATAAGCAATTGCAAAAATTGTGTGATGCCGCGAAGCGGCGCGAAATTTTCCGTTTTTTACTGTGGATAGCTGGATTTTGACTGCTGCAAAGACAATTTGTTACGATTTTAAGATAAATTGGGAACGCGCGGGGGGGGGGGGGACTTGTATTGAATGCCCCCCCCCCCCCCAGATTCCGGGGGGGGCATTTGGCCCTGACGCCCCCCCCCCCCCCCCCAGATGGTATCAGCCAGTGGATAAATGTATACAAATCCAATGCAAATGTCATGAACTTCCTAAGTTTTAGTATTTCCCAGCCAAAATAAGTATCTTTGAATTATTTCCAGAATATCTTGCATTTCAATATCCTTTGAATAATTTCTCATTAGCGGTAGAGTGGGGGAGATGGGGGGGTTGTTGGATCTGGAACGTCGACACAGAATTTGGACTGGGTGGGAGCAACTGCTGAGCCGATTGTGTTCAATTTTGGTGTATGGTTAGGGAGCTATCAGCCGCCACTTTCCTACAAGTCAGGGATGGGGTGCTTCTGCATGTGCGCACGTGTGCACCACGTATTTGTATATCAGAAACTACTTCCCTGATCGAGTTGAAATTCCCCATACATTTCCTTTGCGTTCGCTCGTTCATCGCCAACTACGGCGCCTTACTGACGTCTGTCAAGACAGCTCAGATTCGGATTCGGATTCACATTCACCGGACCCCTACGATTTGGCTGAAAATTGGCAAACATGTAGTACTCAGCATCCCCATTCAGTGGTGTAAAGCGTTTCCCATCACATTGAGCACTTTGACCTCCAGAGGTCATCATAGGTCACGGTCGTTGACCCCGGACCCCTACGATTTGGCTGAAAATTGGCACACATATAGTATTCAGCGTCCCTATTATGTGGTGTAAAGCATTTCCCATCACATGGAAAAATTTGACCTCCAGAGGTCATCAAAGTTCAAGGTCGTTGACCCGGACCCCTACGATTTGGCTGAAAATTGGCACACATGTAGTACTCAGCATCCCCATTCAGTGGTGTAAAGCGTTTCCCATCGCATTGAGAACTTTGACCTCCAGAGGGTCATCATAGGTCAAGGTCGTTGACCCGGACCCCTACGATTTGGCTGAAAATTGGCACACATATAGTATTTAGCGTCTCTATTATGTGGTGTGAAGCATCTCCCATCACATTGCAAACTTTGACTTCCAGAGGTCATCAAAGTTCAAGGTTGTTGACCCAGACCCCTACGATTTGGCTGGAAATTGGCACACATGTAGTACCCAGCATCCCCATTCAGTGGTGTAAAGCGTTTTCCCATCACATTAAGAACTTTGACCTCCAGAGGTCATCATAGGTCAAAGTCGTTGACCCCGGACCCCTACGATTTGGCTGAAAATTGGCACACATATAGTATTCAGCGTCCTTATTATGTGGTGTAAAGCATTTCCAATCACATTGCAAACTTTGACCTCCAGAGGTGATCATAGGTCAAGGTCGTTGACCCCGGACCCCTACGATTTGGCTGAAAATTGGCACACATATAGTATTCAGCGTCCCTATTATGTGGTGTAAAGCATTTCCCATCACATTTAAAACTTTGACCTCCAGAGGTCTTCAAAGTTCAAGGTCGTTAACCCAGACCCCTACGATTTGGCTGAAAATTAGCACACATGTAGTACTCAGCATCCCCATTCAGTGGTGTAAAGCGTTTCCCATCACATTGAGAACTTTGACCTGCAGAGGTCATCATAGGTCAAGGTCGTTGACCCCGGACCACTACGATTTGACTGAAAATTGGCGCACATGTAGTTCTCAGCATCCCCATTCATTGGTGTAAAGCGTTTCCCATCACATTGAGAACTTTGACCTCCAGAGGTCATCATAGGTCAAGGTCGTTGACCCCGGACCCCTACGATTTGGCTGAAAATTGGCACACATGTAGTACCCAGCATCCCCATTCAGTGGTGTAAAGCGTTTTCCTACCACATTGAAAAGTTTGACCTCCATCCTGTAAACTTTGTCATACAGCTCAGATTCGGATTCGGGATCACATTCACTGGACCCCTACGATTTGGCTGAAAATTGGCACACATGTAGTACTCAGCATCTCTATTCAGTGGTGTAAAGCGTTTCCTATCACATTGAAAACTTTAACCTCTAGAGGTCATCAAAGTTCAAGGTCGTTGACCCGGACCCCTACGATTTGGCTGAAAACTGGCACACATGTAGTACCCAGCATTCCCATTCAGTGGTGTAAAGCGTTTCCCATCACATTGAAAACTTTGACCTCCAGAGGTCATGATAGGTCAAGTTCGTTGACCCCGGACCCCTATGATTTGGCTGAAAATTGGTCCACATGCAGTACTCAGCATCTCCATTCAGTGGTGTGACGCGTTTCCCATCACATTGAGAACTTTGACCTCCAGAGGTAGGTCAAGGTCCCATGGCAATAGGTCAAGGTCGTTGACCCCAGAGTCCTACGATTTGGCTTAAAATTGGCACACATGTAGTACTCAGCATCTCCATTCAGTGGTGTAAAGCGTTTCCCATCACATTGAGAACTTTGACCTCCAGAAGTCATGTTCACCCAAAGTGCTGCCAAAGGTATGATACACATCCCGCATGAGCTAAAGTGGGATTGTTGGCCAAGGTCAAGGTCAGGTCACAAAAGGTCACTATGTTCAAAATATCTACGAAAGTCATGCAACACATGTTTTATGAGCTATTTTCCACGTAGAAATCGATAGTGATAGTAATTTTATCACCTGACTTCATTTACGTGAAGTTAATCGCCGTTCAGGTCAATGAAAGTTCAGGTCAAGTTCAGGTAAATGAAGGTCAAAATTTCAAATTGATAAATATAAATAAAAAGGTTATGTTTCTAGACTAGTTTTGTCTCAGAAATACAGCCGTGTCATTCATTTGTTTGTATCTGGCAAAAAAAACATACACCCAGTAGCGTAGCTAGGATTTAGCTCCGGGAGGGGGGGTCCGCGGCAGATTGAGGGCCCACTGTGTGTGCTTGGGGCCCACAAAATTGAAGGCCCATAATTTTCCAATGCCGGTTTATAGGTAAACGTGATTTCTCTTTAAAATGTTAGACAAAGTTCCGCACAAAACAATGCAACTTGCGTTCACATTATTGTGCAAACAATGTGGAATGTGATTCGTTGCTTCAGTCCAGGGGATGTTTGGTGTAAGTCGTTCCGGTCTACGTAGCATACATTTAACATTGTACAGCGTTTTCAAAGAATTACATCACGCTTTTCTTAGTCTTACGCAGGGCACTACATGGCAGGACCGTGAACGTATACCACCGATTGCACAAACGGTAGAGATGCGCGTTTAAGTATTAAGAGGCAAAATTTTATCTGATGAATGATGATATTATAATATTTCATCTAATCTTGTCATGGATTATGGAAGTATGCACAGAAGCGAGACCCACAAAACATATGCAATATGCATGCTACAGGAACTTACCATTTACAATCAAGATCCGACAGGGACGTCGTACTCGTGTCATGTACTTACCGCGCCGGAGGAAGACTCCACGGTCCGTGGCCGTCGATGTCCCGGCCGCCGCCGATCCGGAGACGACGGCAGGATCTGAGATGGATAAAGGCCTGGTTGGAAACGTGGGTAAACCGGGGAATCGGTTCAGGCGATATTTGAGGAGCTCGAGCAAGGCCATTTCGCTCGTATCAATAGTTGGATTAGGAGAAGACAGAAGTGCACATAAGTCAGGTTGACTGGTAGTGGTTTCGCTTCGTTTTATAATCCATAGCGGCTCAGTTATAAATCATGTTAAATTATTAATTGATAGCTGCTTAATTTGTAAATACAACAGGCTTCAAAAAGCTGTACAAACTTGAGCGTACCATCAGGATCCGACAGGGCCATCACGTCTTGGCCGGCACCGGAGAGTCTCGGCGCTCGTGGCCGCCGATGTACCGGCCGCCGCCGATCCGGAGACGACGGCAGGATCTGAGATGGATAAAGGTCTGGTTGGATTCCCGCATACCAGCTAAGGGCCCACACACCGATTGAGTGTCTCATTTTCCAAAGACCGGCTGAGAACGACCCAGGTCACTGAGGGCCCACAGACCGACTGAGAGCCACGCAGGACACTGAGGGCCCACAAACCATTTGAGGGCCTCATAGACCAATTGAATGGCCCCACAGACCAATTGGGCGCCCAATAAACCGACTGAGGGTCCTGCAGACCGACTGAGGGCCCCAAGGAATGACTGATAGCTACCTTTCCAGGCCCACCGAAGGTCTCACAAACCAACTGAGAGCGATCTAAGCCCACTGAGGGTCCATGTACTTACTGAGGGCCCCATATACTGACTGAGGTCCCCACAGGCTGTTTAAGAACCTCTTAAACCAACTGAAGGGCCCAATAGGCCGACTTAGGGTCCCATAGACCTACTGAGGGCCCCAAAGACTGACTGATAGCTACCTACCCAGGCCCACTGAGGGCCCACAGACCAACTGAGAGCCTTCTAGGCCCTGAGGGCCAATGGACCGACTCATGACCCCAGACCCATATATCGACTGAGAGCCCCATAGACCGACTGAGGGCCCCGCAGACCAACTGAGGGCCCCGGAAACCTACTGAGGGCCCCAATGACTGACTGCTAACTACCTTTCCAGGCCCACTGAAGGACCCACAAACCAACTGAGAGCGATATAAGCCCACTGAGGGTCCATTACTTACTGAGGACCCCATATACTGACTGAGGTCCCCACAGGCTGTTGGAGAACCTCATAAACCAACTGAAGGGCCCCATAGGCCAACTTAGAGCCAAATAGACCGACTGAGCGCCCCACAGACCTACTAAGGGCCCCATAGACCGACTAAGCGCACCACAGACCGACTGAGGGCCCCACATACCGACTGAGGGACCCGCAGACCGACTAATAGTCTCAGTTCCCACAGATCGGCTGAGAACCACCCTGACCCAAGGAGCGTCACAGACCGACTGAGAGCCATCCAGGTCACTGAGGGACCCACAGACCGTTTGAGGTCCCCATAGACTAACTGAAGGGCCCCAAATACCAACTGAAGGCCCCATAGACCGACTGAGGGCCCCAAACCTGAATGAAAGCTACCTACACAGGCCCACTGAGGGCCCAATACACCGACTGAGGGCCCCGCAGACCGACTAAGGGCCCCAAGGACTGACTGATAGCTACCTTTCCAGACCCACTAAAGGCCCGAAAACCAACTGAGAGCGATCTAAGCTCACCGAGGGCCCCATATACTGACTGAGGTCCCACAGACTGTTTGATAGCCTCATAACCCAACTGAAAGGCCCCATTGACCGACTGAGGGCCCCACAGACCTACCGAGGACCCCAAACACTGACTGATAGCTACCTACCCAGACCCACTGAGGGCCCACAAACCAACTGAGAGCCTTCTAGGCGCTCTGAGGGCCCATGGACCGACTGAGCGTCCCGCAGACCGTCTGAGGGCCCCGCATGCCAGCTGAGATCCCACAGACCAATTGAGTTTCTCAGTTTCCACAGATCGGCTAAGAACCACCTAGGACCACCTGAGATACGCGCTATGTTCACCCCACGTGCCGCTGTTTCCACACGCGAGACGCGCGCCTCTGATCGAGGTAACCTCCACCTGCACAAGTGCAGATTGACCGCCTCTCAGAAGGCTTTTTCGTATCGGGCTGCAGTTGTCTGGAACCGCCTGCCACCACAAGCTTGTTCCGCCCATTCATTGGATGGTTTTAAGACCGCTATGCGAAGTGTGATTTTACCGATGTAGTGTAGTGAAGTGTACTCGTTTTTATCGTATTTTGTATATTATTTGTAACACTGACATGAAACCAGAATAGCCACCTCGTGGATGGTTTTTAATACACTGATTGATTGATTGATGAGGTCACTGAGGGCCCCACAGACCGGCTGAGAGCCACGCAGGACACTGAGGGCCCCACAGACCGTTTGAGATCCCCATAGACCAACTGAAGGGCCCCATTACCGACTGAAGGCCCATGTACCGACTGATGGCCCGAGGCCCATAGACCGGCTGAGGGCCCCAAACCTGACTGAAAGCTACCCGCACAGGCCCACTGAGGGCCCAATAAACCGACTGAGGGCTCCGCAGACCGACTGAGGGCCCCAAGGACTGAATGGTAGCTACCTTTCCAGGCCCACTGAAGGCCCCACAAACCAACTGAGAGCGATTTAAGCCTACTGAGGGCCCCATATACTGACTGAGGGCCCCACAGACTGTTTGAGAGTCTCATAAACCAACTGAAAGGCCCCATTGACCGAAAGAGGGCCCCACAGACCTGCTGGGGCCCCACAGATTTACTGGGGGGCCCACAGACCTACTGAGGGCCCCCAAGACTGACTGATAGGCGATAGCTACCCAGGCCCACTGAGGGTCCCATAAACCAACTGAAAGCCTTCTAGGCCTTCTGAGGGCCCATGGACCGACTGATGGCCCCAGGCCTATAGACCAAATGAGTGCCCCATAGACCAACTGAGGGCCCTCCCTACAGACCGACTGATGGCCCTGCATACCAGCTGAGAGCCCACAGACCAATTGAGTTTATCAGTTTCCACAGATCGGCTGAGAACCACCCAGGTCACTGAGGGCCCCACAGACCGTTTGAGGTCCTCATATGGCCCATTACCGACTGAAGGCCCCATGTACCGACTGAAAGCCCCATAAACCGACTGATGGCCCAGGCCCATAGATCGACTGAGGGCTCCGCAGACCGACTGAGGGCCCCGCAGACCGACTGAGGGCCCCACAGACCGACTGAAGGCTCCGCAAATCGACTGAGGGCCCCGCAAATCGACTGAGGGTCCCGAAAATCGACTGAGGGCCCCATAGACCGACTGAGGGCCCCACAAATCCACTGAGAGCCACCTAAGCCCACTGAGGGTCCCATGTATTTACTGAGGGCCACATATACTTACTGAGGGGCCCACAGACTGTTGAGCCTCATAAACCAACTGAAGGGCCCATAGACCGACTGAGGGCCCCGCAGACCGACTGAGGGCCTCATAGACAGACTGAGGGCCCCAAAGACTGACTGATAGCTGCCTATACAGGCCCACTGAGGGCTCCAAAAACCAACTCAGAGTCAGCTATGCCCACTGAGAGCCCTATGGACTTACTGAGGGCCCATAGACTGATTGAGGGCCCCACAGATCAACTGACAAATGCTAAAATTGTGTCCCAATAATCGGTTATCCCTGGATTTCAGTAACAAAAAAAAACTTGAAACATCTGAGGGGCCCCATATAGAATAAAACCGGACTAAAAAAATCAAAAATCAAAACGCCACGGGGGGTCCTAGGACCCCTAGGACCCATCCGTGGCTACGCCACTGCATACACCCATACTGCCATAAGCCATAAGTAAGTCAAAAATGGTGATATAATTCTAAAATTTGGTATGGTAGTTTCTCATATGTGGTTTCTCTGATATATATTCCGGCTTTTTGAATATCTTCGAAGAAAAAAAAAGATTTTGTGGGCATTTTCCCCCCAACAAAAACTTTGTGTATTTGTGGTCAAAAACCAAATTGTCCAAAATCCGAGATAGCCATCTTGTACCCCTTGCTATTTTCTATCTTTTCATGTTGATGGATTGCATGTTACACAAAATATGGCATTTTACGGTCTATTACATTTTAGCTGATTTTGGTGTAAAATTTGTGTGTAGTGACTTCACTGAATTCGCTATAACTCGAAATTTTGTCGACAAAATTGATTTATTTTTCACAGAAGACGTAAACGTAATTTAGAAGAAGGTACCCGAAGTTTCACGTTGATGGCCCTATTCATGTTTGAGCTATTACGAAAATTAATCAGGGGCGTTAAACGCCACGCCCGCCCGCCCGCCCCCCCCACATTTTGCAATGAAAACAAAATTCTCGTCACGCCAAAGAAGAAGCAAAAAAGGGAACAAAAATGACCGAACTTGACCTATGATGACCTCTGGAAGTCAAAGTTTTCAATGTGATGGGAAATGCTTCACACCACTGAATAAAGACGCTGAGTACTACATGTGTGCCAATTCTCAGCCAAATCATAGAGGCTCGGGTCAACGACCTTGAACTTTGATGACCTCAGGAGGTCAAAGTTTGCAATGTGATGGGAAACGCTTCACACCACATAATGGGGACGCTGAGTACTACATGTGTGCCAATTTTCAGCCAAATCGTAGGGGTCCGGGTCAACGACCTTGATCTTCGATGACCTCTGGAGATCAAAGTTTTCAATGTGATGGCAAATGCTTTACACCACATAATAGGGACGCTGAATACTATATGTGTGCAAACTGTGAGCCAAATCGTAGGGGTCCACGGTCAACGACCTTGACCTATGATGACCTCTGGAGATCAAAGTTCTCAATGGGATGGGAAACACTTCACACCACTGAATAAAGACGCCGGGTACTACATGTGTCCCAATTTTCAGCCAAATCGTAGGGGTCTGGGTCAACAACCTTGATCTTTGATGACCTCTGGAGGTCAAAGTTTTCAATGTGATTGGAAATGCTTTACACCACATAATAGGGACGCTGAATACTATATGTGTGCAAATTTTCAGCCAAATCGTAGGGGTCCGGGGTCCACGACCTTGACCTATGATGACCTATGGAGGTCAAAGTTTTCAATGTGATGAGAAATGCTTTACACCACATAATAGGGACGCTGAATACTATATGTGTGCCAATTTTCAGCCAAATCGTAGGAGTACGGGGTCAACATCCTTGAGCTAGGATGACCTCTGGAGGTCAAAGTTCTCAATGTGATGGAAAACGCTTTACACCACTGAATGGGGATGCTAAGTACTACATGTGTGCCAATTTTCAGCCAAATCGTAGGGGTCCGGGTCAACGACCTTTAACTTTGATGACCTCTGGACGTCAAAGGTTGCAATGTGATTGGAAATGCTTCAGACCACATAATAGGGACGCTGAATACTATATGTGTGCCAATTTTCAGCCAAATCGTAGGGGTCCGGGGTCAACGACCTTGACCTATGTTGACCTCTGGAGGTCAAAGTTTTCAATGTGATGGGAAATGCTTTACACCACATAATAGCGATGCTGAGTACTACATGTGTGCCAATTTTCAGCCAAATCGTAGGGGTCCGGGGTCAACGACCTTGACCTATGATGACCTCTGGAGGTCAAAGTTCTCAATGTGATGGGAAACGCCTTACACCACTGAATGGGGATGCTGAGTACTACATGTGTGCCAATTTTCAGCCAAATCGTAGGGGACCGGGGTCAACGACTTTGACCTATGATGACCTCTGGAGGTCAAAGTTTTCAGTGTGATGGGAAATGCTTTACACCACATAATAGGGACGCTGAATACTATATATGTGCCAATTTTCAGCTAAATCGTAGGGGTCCGGGGTCAACGACCTTGACCTATGATGACCTCTGGAGGTCAAAGTTTTCAATGTGATGGGAAATGCTTAACACCACATAATAGGGACGCTGAATACTATATATGTGCCAATTTTCAGCTAAATCGTAGGGGTCCGGGGTCAACGACCTTGACCTATGATGACCTCTGGAATTTAAAGTTCTCAATGTGATGGTAAACGCTTTACACCACTGAATGGGGATGCTGAGTACTACATGTGTGCCAATTTTCAGCCAAATCGTAGGGGTCCGGGTCAACGACCTTTAACTTTGATGACCTCTGGAGGTCAAAGTTTTCAATGTCATGGGAAATGCTTTACACCACATAATAGGGACGCTGAATACTATATGTGTGCCAATTTTCAGCTAAATCGTAGGGGTCCGGGGTCAACGACCTTGACCTATGATGACCTCTGGAGGTCAAAGTTCTCAATGTGATGGGAAACGCTTTACACCACTGAATGGGGATGCTGAGTACTACATGTGTGCCAATTTTCAGCCAAATCGTAGGGGTCCGGGGTCAACGACCTTGACCTATGGTGACCTCTGGAAGTCAAAGTTCGCAATGTAATGGGAAACGCTTTAGACCACTGAATGGGGATGCTGAGTACTACATGTGTGCCAATTTTCAGCTAAATCGTAGGGGTCCGGGGTCAACGACCTTGACCTATGATGACCTCTGGAGGTCGAAGTTCTCAATGTGATGGGAAACACTTTACACCGCTGAATGGGGATGCTGAGTACTACATGTGTGCCAATTTTCAGCCAAATCGTAGGGGTCCGGGGTCAACGACCTTGACCTATGAAGACCTCTGGAGGTTAAAGTTCTCAATGTGATGGGAAACGCTTTACATCACTGAATGGGGATGCTGAGTACTACATGTGTGCCAATTTTCAGCCAAATTGTAGGGGTCCGGTGAATGTGAATCCGAATCCGAATCTGAGCTGTCTTGACAGACGTGCCTTACTGCAGTTCGGTAAAAAAGTTATGGAAGAAAAATTACGACTGACCTCAGGGTGAATAGATTTTACCTCGTGGAGGTCACAGGATAAAAATACTACATGGATCTTTGCATTGGCGGATCCAGAACGGGTGGTTTGGGGGGATTCCAAAAAGTCTCGCATAATTCTGAAAACGCATTGGATTTGGTTTGCTTATGCATTGATAGCTGCTAATTTTCCTTAGAAAAAGTTGCTTAGATTTTCTTCTATATTAGGAAATGTTCAATCTTGCGCCAATTTCAGGCAGTTTTTTTCGGGGGGGGGGGCAATTGCCCATTTTGCCCAACCGTAGATCCGCCACTGGATTTTTGTATTTTGCAAAAGATGCGGGACTGGTGAAAATTGGGCAAATTTAGCCATTTCCTGTGGATTTATATGCATTTTCATTTTTCTCCAATGACTGGGAGGGGAGGGAAAAATTGGGAGGTCAAAAATAGACTTCACCTTAGGTCACCGATATAAAAATCATCCGAAATAGCAGAATTGTAGGTGGTTATGACCTGATTAAATCCTGTGAGCATCTAACTGATCGGTCAAACAATGTGGCTGCCGGTCGTGCCGACCTTGCAATTTTTGGAGGTGGGATCACTAGACTTGACTTAGTGACGTGGCCTGAGGAGCCCGAGGTAAACAAATTAACAGGATTTGGACAATTGAAAGGCAAGCAGTTGTACCAAAAATGGCGGCGCGAAATGGCGTCGTTTTCCGCTATTTTAAAAAAAAACTCAGGGGGAGGGTATCCGCCCCCACTGGTGGATCCAGGGAGCGGACATCAGGGGAAATGCCCCCACCCCCTAAGGAATATGGGGGGGAGCATGCAATACAAGTATTCACCCCTGCGCGTTCCTTGCACTGAACATGAATAACAATGATCTTAGGAGAAAACTTCATGAAAACGGAAGTTTTCATCTCTCGAGTGATTGAATTTGAAGTTTGTATGTATCCCTTGCTTGCAATGATAGACAAAACAGCGCACCTGATGCAATTCAAGCAGCCCAGGTGGCACGCGCCCCCCTGGGGGAGGGGGGGGGGGCACACTCTGCCCCTTCCCGTATTTTCTCAATAGCTTTAAAACTGTGATAGATATCAACGATACATTTTCAGTACCTTATAATGCATCAATTATACGTCTTTAAAACAAAATCAATGAAAGTAATATAGTATTTTGGGAGATAATAACGTTTTAATGACGTCTTGTCATGCGATTTTTTGGTGGAAAAGCAATACATGTTTGAAAAATCGTAAAAAATACAGCTTCAAAACAAATTGCAAATAAAAAACGCCAAAAGAAAATAAATGACACTCTTCCAAATGGCTATATCGGATTTGTGATTTGTTTGGTTTTTGAACCCCATTTTTTTTGTTCTCGGAAAAATGTCCACAATTTTTTTTTTGTCAATTCGAAAAGTGAATTCTTAAGCTCGAATACCAAAATATGGTGACCAGCCCAAATACGCGGAGGAACAAAAATGGGGGTACCTTTTGCCACAAAGAAAGGTGCCCCAAAAATGGGGTACTTTTTGCCCCCCCCCCCCCCCCCCCCCCCAGTGGCCTTCCCTTAAAATAGGCCCTGGGTCAGACCGATCGCTCGACTTAAACACTGGAGTGACGCGCGCGATCTTCCAGGAAGAAGGGAAAGTACACGACGAAATAGAAGAGTTGATCAGGTGTAGGAGATGACAGCCGATTACAGGGAAACACTTCTTTATAACAAGGAGAGGCACACCGTCGACACCGACGGCCCTCGATGCACTCATCTTCTCGATTGCGGTTGAAAGTTCCGGCAGAGTGGCCGGGCACAGGGAGAGGGCTGAGGCACAGACACGGTGCGGGCGCGGTCCAGCCGGAGTCGTGCCAGCACTGTCCGCGCATGGCCGCCGCCTCCGCTGCGATACGAGGTCCGACGGAAGCGAAGAGGGCGTTGAGTTCTCGAAGTGGGCGAATATAGTCTGTCGGCGTGCACGTGCAGAGACGTGGTTCTCGGTTTGATCATTTCTCGAGATAGTCGCGCCCGTCTGACAGGGCTGTCGACTCGCGGCACACTCTCGCTCTCGCTCTATTCTCCCACCTGGCAGTAGCTAAACCCCAAATATTGTGTTCCGTCTCAGACGCTCCGTGAAAACTCTGTGCTGCGGTGCTGCCTGTATTCTGGCACCGCCTCACAACACACACCGACTCCTCGCTCGCCCGCTCCCTCCCTCCCACCGGCCTCGGTGAGATTCCCGGCGGTCGGACCCGCGCCATACATAATACGTCAGAGGGTCGGGCCCACTTCATAAATAACCTACGCTAAATAAACATAACGTGGCGTGTCGCGGCGGTGGTTAGCACGCTCAAGCCGGGCGGCCCAAGGTGTGATGCGGCACAGCCTACATGGCCAGAATGTGCTAGGCGGCACAGTATACCGGCTTAGGCGGCAGCCCACCCCTCCTTACGTTGAAGCCAGGGGTAGCGATATATTTGCCGGCAACTGCACATCCGTCAGAAACAGATACATATAAACAGATGAACAAGACACAATCACCAACGAAATACAAGACACAATCACAAACAAGACACAATCAGCAACGAATCGTTCTCGACACGGCACGAAATGATCGGTGTTAACTTACAGATATACAATACAAAAACACAAGCATATATGGTGAGCATAACAGACAGCATTGCAAGCTGGTACCTAAAAGTGCAAGCACCTAAACTAACCTCTCCCCTCTACCGTCGACTTGGTGTGGAGCATGGGTCCCTGGCCCCAAGAGTGTGACCGCTCTGCTGACGAGGCCGCGACATCCACGCACCCGTCACCCGCGTCAGGTGGACCTCGGGTGTCAGGGTCAATGTCGACCACTGGCCGGCTGACCGGTCACGTGACCGCTCCCGCGGTCCGAGGCTCCGGTGCCAGGCGCGGCGCCAGGTGCCAGCGCGCCGGGGAGGCACAGGTGCGCAGTGTCCAGTCGCGTCCCGGGGGCTGGTCGGTAGGTCGTGCTGTCGGCCTCCAGAGCTGAGGCACCCCCGCCACGCGGCGTCAGGTACAGAACACGGGGAGGGGAACGACTGAGGCAGGGATAGCACCAGGCGCGAAATACAGGAAGGGCAGAGCAGCAGGGGCGGTGCTGAGTGCGGAATGCATAGCATGAGATAACCGTGCAGGGAGATGGGAGTGGTGGCGGGCGCGGCAGGGGCCGGTCAGCGGCAGGCTTCAGTACAGCCTCGTTCATGACTATCCTGGTTCAGTGTGGATGGTGCACTCACCGACGCCGCCGACTAATGATGTACACCGATAGCACTCACTGCGATCACTGGCTCACAGCTGCCACCGGCCAACAAACAAGGGTCGAGCGGTGGGCTGGGGGAGCGGCTGCGCGCACGACCTGACCCGCCGGCGGTCGGAGGTCAACTGTTAATTGCATACGTGGTTATCTGACGTATATTCTGGCTTTTTCAATATCTTTGAAAAATTGGATTGTGTGAGCATTCGCCCCCCCCCCACCCACCCATTTTTTTTGTTGGGGTCAAACCCCAAAATGTTCAAAAATCCTAGATAGCCATGTTGTAGCCCTTGCCATTTGCTATCTTTTGACGTTTTTGGATTGCATTTTACTCAAAATATGGCATTTGTACGGTCTGTTACATTTTAGCTGATTTTGGTGTAAAACTCGTGTGTGGTGACGTCACTAAATTCGCTATAGCTCGATTTTTTGTCGACGAAATTGTATTATTTTTTCACAGAAGACGTAAACGTTATTTAGAAGAAGGTACCCGGAGTTTCACGTTGATAGCGCTATTGGTTTTTGAACTACTACGACAATTCATCAGGGGCCAGGGGGCGTTAAACGTCCCCCCCCCGTCAATGGCGGGTTAACCCGCGCGCCGCTGGGGTCTCCAGCCGAACGCGCCCCACTGGGGGGGGGGGGTAAATTTTACCCCCCCCCCCGAATCTTCAGAACCAATGACTGCAGCGAGACGCGCAAGGCGGCGATCGAAAGCTCTCAACGAGGCGAATCTAACGCATATCCGAAATTCTAAAAATAAGGTTACATGTCAGGTCAAAGGTCAAAATCGAGTTGTTTGAGTTGATGGGTCATACTTGCCATGCAAAGCCCTAGAGTACGACTAGTATCGCACACAAAGGCCTCAAAGGTATAATACATCTACCACATTACCGAAAGTGAAATTTTGAGCAAAGTTCAAGGTCAAGGTCGGGTCACAAAGGGTCACTATTGGCAAGAGGTCTACGAAAGTCATGCAACACATGTTTTATGGATTATTTATGTAATGTATCCATATAATGTTACCCATATAATGGCCCTTAGGTGAAGTTCAGGTCAAGGTCAGGTTGCATAAAGTCAACATTTGAAATTGATTAATCTAAATAGAAAAGGCATGTTTCTAGACCAGTTTTGTCTCTATCAAATTGATAGAGACAAAACTGAATAGATACCAAAACTGAATAGAGATAACTGATAGAACAAAGGACAAAGGTCACATTTCGGCTCCATATATGCCGCCGAAATGCCACCGAAATACAGCGGTGGCATTTGTTTGTCTGTATTGTCTGTATTTATTCCTTTATTTTCGATTTTTGATTTTCGATCTTTTCTGCGACATCATGAGCACAAGCTATTTAAATGTAACGTTTAAAGACAACCATTGTACGTCCGTGTACGTGAAGTTAGCGATTTATTCAGCGACGGATTCAAATTTGGCCCAAACCTCGGCCCACAGTCAAATCTGGTACGCTGGTCACGAATATGACCCTCATTTTGCTGTTCAAGGTCATCACTCATCTCCAAGGTCAAATTCAAGGTCAAAGGACGAGGTACCGCATAACGTCCCACATTTATTACCGGATCCTTACCAAAGTGGTCTCAGATGATAGCCAGGGCCCATATCTAACGTCCGTCACCGTGACCTGACCCGTGATCTCTGACCTTGGAGGTCAAATTCAAGGTCAAACAACGGGGTACCGCATAACATCCCGAATGTATTGCCGGATCCTTTCCAAAGTGTTCCCAGATGATAGACAGGCTACATATCTAACGTCCGTCACCGTGACCTGGCCCGTGACCTTTGACATTGGAGGTCAAATTCAAGGTCAAAGAACGGGGTACCGCATAACGTCCCAAATTTATTGCCGGATCCTTTCCAAAGTGGTCCCAGAGGATAGACAGGCTCCATATATAACGTCTGTCACCGTTACCTGACCCGTGACCTTTGACCTTGGAGGCCAAATTCAAGATCAAAGGACGGGGTACCGCATAACGTCCCGAATTTACTTGCGGATATTTTCCAAAGTGGTCCCAGATGATAGACAGACTCCATATATAACTTCCGTTTCCGTGACCTGACCCGTGACCTTTGACCTTGGAGGTCAAATTCCTGGTCAAATGACGGGGTACCGCATAACGTCCCGAATGTATGGCCAGACTCATAGGCATCGCCACCACTAAGGACAGTACGGACAGTGTCCGTACAAGTTGGCGAACCTCCAAGAACTTGTACGGACTGTCCGTACAAGTTTGCGGAACCATTTGAAGGCGTAGAATCAGAGATATCGATACCTGAAATGTTTATATTCCAATTATCTTCTGATGGTCTAATTGTGACGAATGGTGACGAATTACCTCTATTCTTGGAGCTTTTTGCTCAACAGAAGATTTTTGTTTTATTGTCCCCTTCCCAACTTGAACGAACAAATAGCCAATTGGAACTTGGAATTAAATGTTAACGTGTTTCGTCTAGAGTTCAGAATAGGAGTATGTGCGAAAATGGCCAGAGGCTTTGGCATTTTGTCCTTGTCATTGCTAAAAGGTTTAGCCGTTTAGTGAGCGATACTTGATGTGAAAGAGGGTGCTGAAAGATTGGGGACGACATTGGCGGTAGTTAACCGAGATATTGTGAAATACGTGAGGGAGCAAAACAAGCTTTCGTGTTAACCACTAGTCCAGTACCATAAATGGTCAGGCCGAAATTTTACTGAACTGTATTTGGCTTCCTCCTGGCGCTGACAAACCTGATGCACGCGCGTTTTATTTTGCATGGATCCAAGCACAGTGTATTAACCCGCGCCGTGCTGGGGAAGGGAGGCGTTTGGATGTGTCTCCTGGAATTTTAGGGACTGCAGGGAACACACGGGAGAGCTAGAGGCATGCTAGCTAGAGACGTGTGATCGATACCACAGTGTTTATCTCGTCGAGATGCGTCTCGCCATATGCAACATGACCAACCTGGGTCACCAAATGACCTTGACCTGAGGTCAGATTTTGAACTTGACCCGATCCGGTCACATAAGTATGGTTCGGAGCGTCTTGACGAGGCAAACACGATGGCGTTACAATTACTTCCCTATATTAGGTAAAAAGTTATGCACGAACAACTTTTTGGAAGAAAATGATCATATGGCCTTTGGTTACCTCTGCAGCCTAAACTATTGACCTTATATAAAATTTGATGACACCTAAGAGATTCCATCTTTCAAGAGCTTTCGACTGCTTTTCTCCGTTTGTTCCTACCTATCATAGTTCCCGAGATTTTTGGTGGGTTTCTGGAGCGAAGTACTAAACTTGGAAAATTTTACCTTTGATGACCTCTAGTGACCTAAACATTGACCTGAGCGAAAATGTCACAGGTGCAGGAACAGGGAGCTGGGAGGCCATGGTCGCCCCACTGTTCAGTTAATTTATTTTTGCTAAAAATATTGTATTTTGCTTGGTGAGAAAAAAAAAATTATAGCGAAAGGTTCGCCAAGACGAAAAGGGTCCAAATCTGCAAAGAAATATTCCATAGGGGGTTGCGTTTCTCTCAAAACGGGATCAAAGTTTCACTGCCCCCCCCCCCCCCCTCCCCCGCCACACACACACACACACTTTTCGTGACGTTCATCCCTGAAAAACATCCCTGGAATCCCTGGAAAATGTAACCGACACGACTTCAAATGGTTTTATTGAGAGTTTTCGAAGTTTTTTTCTGCATCTTTCTAGCCCTTTTGGTTTTCGAGTTAGTGGGGAGTGGTCATTTTGGCCCCACACCAGGGCGAAGTTGTCTCCGAGACTACCCGGGAGCAGGTTAATATTATTCTGAGCCAAACACGACTAAAATAGTTTAGAAATGCATTTTGACGAGCTATTAACGATATCTTCCGTTTTGACCTATTCCCCATAGGAGCCGAGTTCGAGGGGTCGTTAAGACGCCCCTTCCCCAGGCACGGCGAAGGTGCAGAAACCGAGCCCTGGCTAGGCACAGGCTAAATAGAGGGAGCAGCCTGGCGCAGTGGTAAGATACTTGCTGTGTGTGCCGGGGACCGGGGTTCAAATCCCTCGGCGGGCCTCTGAAAAAGTCATCCCCGCCCCCATATCCCTCGGAACAGGGTGAGAGTTCCAGTTAGTGGCTTGGTCGCAGGAGGATATGGTGCTTGGTCCATAAATATTGTGTGTTTCGAAAGAAGAATAGAAGTGAGCTGTAAAAAGCTCAGAACTTGGTTTAAAAAATTACTTATAAAATTGGTAAGTACAAAAAAACAAATGTAATGATTATTTCATCATTGCTTACACAACTATAAGACAATATTGTCAATGGCGAAGAGTTCGTTCGCTGGTCCAGTAACGCTGCTTTTATCGCATGCTTCCATATGAAGTTTCTCGACACGGTGCTACGTGTTTTTTTTACACAAACGCTGAATAACAGGACAAAACATCAATTATATTCAGCAGGAGAGTCCCTACAACCATAGTATGCAGAAAGTGATGTCTCGACATGGCCTTCAAAACTGTTATCTCAGCGCTAAAAATCCCATCATGAAAGCGACTGCAGTTTCCTTTAAACACTGTATTGACACCCCTGCAAAAGATCAAGTCCTACCCCCCCCCCCCTTCCGCTCGATTGGTTCGATGGCATGTGTCCGTACAAGTTTTGAAACCGTGGCGACGTCACTGTATGGCCTCCAAGGTCAAAAGAGGTCCCAATACCTCCCGGTCACTCTGCGGCACACCACCTCCCAAATCACCCTGCGACAGACCACCTCCCGAGTCATCCTGCGACACACGACCTTCCGAGTCACCCTGCGACACACCACCTCCCGAGTCACCCTGCGACACACCACCTCCCGAGTCACCCTGCGAGACACCACCTCCCGAGTCACCCTGCGAGACACCACCACCCGAGTCACCCTGCGACACACCACCTCCCGAGTCACCATGCAACACACCAACTCTCGACCTCCCGAGTCACCCTGCGACACACCACCTCCCAAGTCAATACCACCGGACCTCCCGAGTCACCCTGCGACATATCACCTACCGAGTCACCATGCAACACACCACCTCTCGACCTCCCGAGTCACCCTGCGACACACCACCTCCCAAGTCAATACCACCGGACCTCCCGAGTCACCCTGCGACATATCACCTCCCGAGTCACCCTGCGACACACCACCTCCCGAGTCACCCTGCGACACACCACCTCCCGAGTCACCCTGCGACACACCACCTCCCGAGTCACCCTGCGACACACCACCTCCCGAGTCACCCTGGGACACACCACCTCCAAAGTCACCCTGCGACACACCACCTCCCGAGTCACCCTGCGACACACCACCTCCCGAGTCACCCTGCGACACACCACCTCCCGAGTCACCCTGCGACACACCACCTCCCGAGTCACCCTGCGACACACCACCTCCCGAGTCACCCTGCGACACACCACCTCCCGAGTCACCCTGCGACATACCACCGGACCTCCCAAGTCACCCTGCGACACACCACCTCCCGAGTCACCCTGGGACACACCACCTCCCGAGTCACCCTGCGACACACCACCTCCCGAGTCACCCTGCGGGACACCACCTCCCGAGTCACCCTGCGACACACCACCTCCCGAGTCACACTGCGACACACCACCTCCCGAGTCACCCTGCGACACACCACCTCCCGAGTCACCCTGCGGGACACCACCTCCCGAGTCACCCTGCGACACACCACCTCCCGAGTCACCCTGCGACACACCACCGGACCTCCCGAGTCACCCTGCAACACACCACCTCCCGAGTCACCCTGCAACATACCACCGGACCTCTCGAGTCACTCTGCGGCACACCACCTCCCGAGTCACCCTGCGACACACCACCTCCCGAGTCACCCTGCGACACACCACCTCCCGAGTCACCCTGCGGGACACCACCTCCCGAGTCACCCTGCGACACACCACCTCCCGAGTCACCCTGGGACACACCACCTCTCGAGTCACCCTGGGACACACCACCTCCCGAGTCACCCTGCGACACACCACCTCCCGAGTCACCCTGCGACACACCACCTCCCGAGTCACTCTGCGACACACCACCTCCCGAGTCACCTTGCGACACACCACCTCCCGAGTCACCCTGCGACACACCACCTCCCGAGTCACCCTGCGACACACCACCTCCCGAGTCACCCTGTGACACACCACCTCCCGAGTCACCCTGCGACACACCACCTCCCCAGTCACCCTGCGACACACCACCTCCCGACCACCCGAGCCACCCTGCGACACACCACCTCCCGAGTCACCCTGCGACACACCACCTCCCGAGTCACCTTGCGACACACCACCTCCCAAGTCACCCTGCGACACACCACCTCCCAAGTCACCCTGCCATACATCACCTCCCAAGTCACCCTGCGACACACCACCTCCCGAGTCACCCAGCGACACACCACCTCCCCGACCTCCAGAGTCACCCTGCGACACACCACCTGCCGACCTCCCGAGTCACCCTGCGACACACCACCTCCCGAGTCACCCTGCGACACACCACCTCCCGAGTTACCCTGCGACACACCACCGGACCTCCCGAGTCACCCTGAGACACACCACCTCCCAAGTCACCCTGCGACACACCACCTCCCGAGTCACCCTGCGACACACCACCTCCCGAGTCACCCTGCGACACACCACCTCCCGACCTCCCGAGTCACCTTGCGACACACCGCCTCCCGAGTCACCTTGCGACACACCACCTCCCAAGTCACCCTGCGACACACCACCTGCCGACCTCCCGAGTCACCTTGCGACACACCGCCTCCCGAGTCATCTTGCGACACACCACCTCCCAAGTCACCCTGCGACACACCACCTCCCAAGTCACCCTGCGACACACCACCTCTCGAGTCACCCTGCGACACACCACCTCCCGAGTCACCCTGCGACACACCACCTTCCGAGTCACCCTGCGACACACCACCTCCCGAGTCACCCTGCGGGACACCACCTCCCGAGTCACCCTGCGACACACCACCTCCCGAGTCACCCTGCGACACACCACCTCCCGAGTCACCCTGCGGGACACCACCTCCCGAGTCACCCTGCGACACACCACCTCCCGAGTCACCCTGCGACACACCACCTCCCGAGTCACCCTGCAACACACCACCTCCCGAGTCACCCTGCGACACACCACCTCCCGAGTCACCCTGCAACACACCACCTCCCGAGTCACCCTGCGACACACCACCTCCCGAGTCACCCTGCGACACACCACCTCCCGAGTCAACCTGCAACACACCACCTCCCGAGTCACCTTGCGACACACCACCGGACCTCCCGAGTCACCCTGCGACACACCACCTCCCGAGTCACCCTGCAACACACCACCTCCCGAGTCACCTTGCGACACATCGCCTCCCGAGTCACCCTGCGACACACCGCCTCTCGAGTCACCCTGCGACACACCACCTCCCGAGTCACCCTGCGACATACCACCGGACCTCCCGAGTCACCCTGCGGCACACCACCTCCCGAGTCACCCTGCAACACACCACCTCCCGAGTCACCTTGCGACACATCGCCTCCCGAGTCACCCTGCGACACACCGCCTCTCGAGTCACCCTGCGACACACCACCTCCCGAGTCACCCTGCGACACACCACCTCCCGAGTCACCCTGCAACACACCACCTCCCGAGTCACCTTGCGACACATCGCCTCCCGAGTCACCTTGCGACACATCGCCTCCCGAGTCACCCTGCGACACACCGCCTCTCGAGTCACCCTGCGACACACCACCTCCCGAGTCACCCTGCGACATACCACCGGACCTCCCGAGTCACCCTGCGGCACACCACCTCCCGAGTCACCCTGCAACACACCACCTCCCGAGTCACCTTGCGACACATCGCCTCCCGAGTCACCCTGCGACACACCGCCTCCCGAGTCACCCTGCGGCACACCACCTCCCGAGTCACCTTGCGACACAACACCTCCCGAGTCACCCTGCGACACACCACCTCCCGAGTCACCCTGCGACACACCACCTCCCGAGTCACCCTGCAACACACCACCTCCCGAGTCACCCTGCGGCACACCACCTCCCGAGTCACCCTGCGACACACCACCTCCCGAGTCACCCTGCGACACACCACCTCCCGAGTCACCCTGCAACACACCACCTCCCGAGTCACCCTGCGGCACACCACCTCCCGAGTCACCCTGCGACACACCGCCTCTCGAGTCACCCTGCGACACACCACCTCCCGAGTCACCCTGCGACACACCACCTCCCGAGTCACCCTGCGACATACCACCGGACCTCCCAAGTCACCCTGCGGCACACCACCTCCCGAGTCACCTTGCGACATAACACCTCCCGAGTCACCCTGCGACACACCACCTCCCGAGTCACCCTGCGACATACCACCGGACCTCCCAAGTCACCCTGCGGCACACCACCTCCCGAGTCACCTTGCGACATAACACCTCCCGAGTCACCCTGCGACACACCACCTCCCGAGTCACCCTGCGACACACCACCTTCCGAGTCACCCTGCGACACACCACCGGGGCCTCCCAAGTCACCCTGCGACACACCACCTCCCGACCTCCCAAGTCACCCTGCGACACACCACCTCCCGAGTCACCCTGCGACACACCACCTCCCGAGTCAACACCACCGGCCTCCCAAGTCACCCTGCGACACACCACCTCCCGACCTCCCAAGTCACCCTGCGACACACCACCTCCCGAGTCACCTTGCGACACACCACCTCCCGAGTCACCCTGCGACATACCACCGGACCTCCAGAGTCACCCTGCGACACACCACCTCCCGAGTCACCCTGCGACACACCACCTCCCGAGTCACCCTGCGGGACACCACCTCCCGAGTCACCCTGCGACACACCACCTCCCGAGTCACCCTGCGACACACCACCTCCCGAGTCACCCTGCGACACACCACCTCCCGAGTCACCCTGCGACACACCACCTCCCGAGTCACCCTGCGACACACCACCTCCCGAGTCACCCTGCGACACACCACCTCCCGAGTGACCCTGGGACACACCACCTCCCGAATAACCCTGGAACACACCACCTCCCGAGTCACCCTGCGACACACCACCTCCCGAGCCACCCTGCGACACACCACCTCCCGAGTCACCCTGCGACACACCACCTCCCGAGTCACCCTGCGACACACCACCTCCCGAGTCACCCTGCGGGACACCACCTCCCGAGTCACCCTGCGACACACCGCCTCCCCAGTCACCCTGCGACACACCACCTCCCGAGTCACCCTGCGACACACCACCTCCCGAGTCACCCTGCGACACACCGCCTCCCGAGTCACCCTGCGACACACCACCTCCCGAGTCACCCTGCGACACACCACCTCCCGAGTGACCCTGCGACACACCACCTCCCGAGTCAACACCGCCGGACCTCCCGAGTCACCTTGCGACACACCACCTCCCGACCTCCCGAGTTACCCTGCGACACACCACCTCCCGAGTCACCCTGCGACATACCACCTCCCGAGTCACCCTGCGACACATCACCTCCCGAGTCACCTTGCGACACACCACCTCCCGAGTCACCTTGCGACACACCACCTCCCGAGTCACCCTGCGACACACCACCTCCCGAGTCACACTGCGACACACCACCTCCCGAGTCACCCTGCGACACACCACCGGACCTCCCGAGTCACCCTGCGACACACCACCTCCCGAGTCACCCTGCGACACACCACCTCCCCAGTCACCCTGCGACACACCACCTCCCGACCTCCCGAGTCACCCTGCGACACACCACCTCCCGAGTTACCCTGCGACACACCACCTCCCGAGTCACCCTGCGACACACCACCTCCCGAGTCACCCTGCGACACACCACCTCCCGAGTCACCCTGCGACACACCACCTCCCGAGTCACCCTGCGACACACCACCTCCCGAGTCACCCTGCGACACACCACCTCCCGAGTCACCCTGCGACACACCACCTCCCGAGTCACCCTGCGACACACCACCTCCCAAGTCACCCTGCGACACACCACCTCCCGAGTCAACCTGCGACACACCACCTCCCGAGTCACCCTGCGGCACACACACCTCCCGAGTCACCTTGCGACACACCGCCTCCCGAGTCACCTTGCAACACACCACCTCCCGAGTCACCTTGCGACACACCACCTCCCGAGTCACCCTGCGACACACCACCTCCCCAGTCACCCTGCGACACACCACCTCCCGACCTCCCGAGTCACCCTGCGACACACCACCTCCCGAGTTACCCTGCGACACACCACCTCCCGAGTCACCTTGCGACACACCACCTCCCAAGTCATCCTGCGACACACCACCTCCCGAGTCACCCTGCCATACATCACCTCCCAAGTCACCATGCGACACGCCACCTCCCGAGTCACCTAGCGACACACCACCTCCCGACCTCCCGAGTCACCCTGCGACACACCACCTGCCGACCTCCCGAGTCACCCTGCGACACACCACCTCCCGAGTCACCCTGCAACACACCACCTCCCGACCTCCCGAGTCACCCTGCGACACACCACCTCCCGACCTCCCGAGTCACCCTGCGACATACCACCGGACCTCCCGAGTCACCCTGAGACACACCACCTCCCAAGTCACCCTGCGACACACCACCTCCCGAGTCACCCTGCGACACACCACCTCCCAAGTCACCCTGCGACACACCACCTGCCGACCTCCCGAGTCACCTTGCGACACACCGCCTCCCGAGTCACCTTGCGACACACCACCTCCCAAGTCACCCTGCGACACACCACCTCCCGAGTCACCCTGCGACACACGACCTCCCGAGTCAACACCACCAGACATCCCGAGTCACCCTGCGACACACCACCTCCCGACCTCCCGAGTCACCCTGCGACACACCACCGGACCTCCCGAGTCACCCTGAGACACACCCCCTCCCAAGTCACCCTGCGACACACCACCTCCCGAGTCACCCTGCGACACACCACCTGCCGACCTCCCGAGTCACCTTGCGACACACCGCCTCCCGAGTCACCTTGCGACACACCACCTCCCAAGTCACCCTGCGACACACCACCTGCCGACCTCCCGAGTCACCTTGCGACACACCGCCTCCCGAGTCATCTTGTGACACACCACCTCCCAAATCACCCTGCGACACACCACCTCCCAAGTCGCCCTGCGACACACCACCTCCCGAGTCACCCTGCGACACACCACCTCCCGAGTCACCCTGCGACACACCACCGGACCTCCCGAGTCACCCTGAGACACACCACCTCCCAAGTCACCCTGCGACACACCACCTCCCGAGTCACCCTGCGACACACCACCTCCCCGAGTCACCCTGCGACACACCACCGGACCTCCCGAGTCACCCTGAGACACACCACCTCCCAAGTCACCCTGCGACACACCACCTCCCGAGTCACCCTGCGACACACCACCTCCCGAGTCACCCTGCGACACACCACCTCCCGAGTCACCCTGCGACACACCACCTCCCGAGTCACCCTGCGGGACACCACCTTCCGAGTCACCCTGCGACACACCACCTCCCGAGTCACCCTGCGACACACCACCTCCCGAGTCACCCTGCGGGACACCACCTCCCGAGTCACCCTGCGACACACCACCTCCCGAGTCACCCTGGGACACACCACCTCTCGAGTCACCCTGGGACACACCACCTCCCGAGTCACCCTGCGACACACCACCTCCCGAGTCACCCTGCGACACACCACCTCCCGAGTCACCCTGCGGGACACCACCTCCCGAGTCACCCTGCGACACACCACCTCCCGAGTCACCCTGGGACACACCACCTCTCGAGTCACCCTGGGACACACCACCTCCCGAGTCACCCTGCGACACACCACCTCCCGAGTCACCCTGCGACATACCACCTCCCGAGTCACCCTGCGACACACCACCTCCCGAGTCACCCTGCGACATACCACCTCCCGAGTCACCCTGCGACAAACCACCTCCCGACCTCCCGAGTCACCCTGCGACACACCACCTCCCGAGTCACCCTGAGACACACCACCTTTCAAGTCACCCTGCGACACACTACCTCCCGAGTCACCCTGCGACACACGACCTCCCGAGTCACCCTGGGACATACCACAGGACCTCCCGAGTCACCCTGCGACACACCACCTCCCGAGTCACCTTGCGACACAACACCTCCCAAGTCACCCTGCGACACATCGCCTCCCGAGTCACCCTGCGACACACCACCTCCCGAGTCACCCTGCGACACACCACCTCCCGAGTCACCCTGCGACACACCACCTCCCGAGTCACCCTGCAACACACCGCCTCCAGAGTCACCCTGCGACACACCACCTCCCAAGTCACCCTGCGACACACCACCTGCCGACCTCCCGAGTCACCCTGCAACACACCACCTCCCGAATCACCCTGCGACACACCACCTGCCGACCTCCCGAGTCACCCTGCGACACACCACCTCCCGAGTCACCCTGCAACACACTACCTCCCGAGTCACCCTGCGACACACCACCTGCCGACCTCCCGAGACACCCTGCGACACACCACCTCCCAAGTCACCCTGCGACACACCACCTCCCAAGTCACCCTGCGACACACCACCTGCCGACCTCCCGAGTCACCCTGCAACACACCACCTCCCGAGTCACCCTGCGACACACCACCTCCCGAGTCACCCTGCAACACACCACCTCCCGAGTCACCCTGCGACATACCACCGGACCTCCCGAGTCACCCTGCGACACACCATCTCCCGACCTCCCGAGTCACCCTGCGACACACCACCTCCCGAGTCACCCTGCGACACAACACCTCCCAAGTCACTCTGCGACACATCGCCTCCCGAGTCACCCTGCGACACACCACCTCCCGAGTCACCCTGCGACACACCACCTCCCGAGTCACCCTACAACACACCACCTCCCGAGTCACCTTGCGACACAACACCTCCCGAGTCACCCTGCGACACACCACCTCCCGAGTCACCCTGCGACACACCACCTCCCGAGTCACCCTGCGACACACCACCTCCCGAGTCACCCTGTGACACACCACCTCCCGAGTCACCCTGCGACACACCACCTCCCGAGTCACCCTGCGACACACCACCTCCCGAGTCACCCTGCAACACACCACCTCCCGAGTCACCCTGCGGCACACCACCTCCCGAGTCACCCTGCGACACACCACCTCCCGAGTCACCCTGGGACACACCACCTCTCGAGTCACCCTGGGACACACCACCTCCCGAGTCACCCTGCGACACACCACCTCCCGAGTCACCCTGCGACACACCACCTCCCGAGTCACCCTGCAACACACCACCTCCCGAGTCACCTTGCGACACATCGCCTCCCGAGTCACCCTGCGACACACCGCCTCTCGAGTCACCCTGCGACACACCACCTCCCGAGTCACCCTGCGACATACCACCGGACCTCCCGAGTCACCCTGCGGCACACCACCTCCCGAGTCACCTTGCGACACAACACCTCCCGAGTCACCCTGCGACACACCACCTCCCGAGTCACCCTGCGACACACCACCTCCCGAGTCACCCTGCAACACACCACCTCCCGAGTCACCCTGCGACACACCACCTCCCGAGTCACCCTGCGGGACACCACCTCCCGAGTCACCCTGCGACACACCACCTCCCGAGTCACCCTGCGACACACCACCTCCCGAGTCACCCTGCAACACACCACCTCCCGAGTCACCTTGCGACACACCACCTCCCGAGTCACCCTGCGACACACCACCTCCCGAGTCACCCTGCGGCACACCACCTCCCGAGTCACCCTGCGACACACCACATCCCGAGTCACCCTGGGACACACCACCTCTCGAGTCACCCTGGGACACACCACCTCCCGAGTCACCCTGCGACACACCACCTCCCGAGTCACCCTGGGACACACCACCTCCCGAGTCACCCTGCAACACACCACCTCCCGAGTCATCCTGCGACACACCACCTCCCGAGTCACCCTGCGACACACCACCTCCCGAGTCACCCTGCGACACACCACCTCCCGAGTCACCCTGCAACACACCACCTCCCGAGTCACCCTGCGACACACCACCTCCCGAGTCACCCTGCGACACACCACCTCCCGAGTCACCCTGCGACACACCACCTCCCGAGTCACCCTGCAACACACCACCTCCCGAGTCACCTTGCGACACACCACCGGACCTCCCGAGTCACCCTGCGACACACCACCTCCCGAGTCACCCTGCAACACACCACCTCCCGAGTCACCTTGCGACACATCGCCTCCCGAGTCACCCTGCGACACACCGCCTCTCGAGTCACCCTGCGACACACCACCTCCCGAGTCACCCTGCGACATACCACCGGACCTCCCGAGTCACCCTGCGGCACACCACCTCCCGAGTCACCCTGCGACATACCACCGGACCTCCAGAGTCACCCTGCGGCACACCACCTCCCGAGTCACCCTGCGACACACCACCTCCCGAGTCACCCTGCGACACACAACCTCCCGAGTCACCCTGCGGGACACCACCTCCCGAGTCACCCTGCGACACACCACCTCCCGAGTCACTTTGCGACACACTACCTCCCGACCTCCCGAGTCACCCTGCGACACACCACCTCCCGAGTCACCCTGCGACACACCACCTCCCGAGTCACCCTGCGACACACCACCTCCCGAGTCACCCTGCGGGACACCACCTCCCGAGTCACCCTGCGACACACCACCTCCCGAGTGACCCTGGGACATACCACCTCCCGAATAACCCTGGGACACACCACCTCCCGAGTCACCCTGCGACACACCACCTCCCGAGCCACCCTGCGACACACCACCTCCCGAGTCACCCTGCGACACACCACCTCCCGAGTCACCCTGCGACACACCACCTCCCCAGTCACCCTGCGGGACACCACCTCCCGAGTCACCCTGCGACACACCGCCTCCCGAGTCACCCTGCGACACACCACCTCCCGAGTCACCCTGCGACACACCACCTCCCGAGTCACCCTGCGACACACCGCCTCCCGAGTCACCCTGCGACACACCACCTCCCGAGTGAACCTGCGACACGCCACCTCCCGAGTCAACACCGCCGGACCTCCCGAGTCACCTTGCGACACACCACCTCCCGAGTCACCTTGCGACACACCACCTCCCGAGTCACCCTGCGACACACCACCTCCCGAGTCACCCTGCGACACACCACCTCCCGAGTCACCCTGCGACACACCACCGGACCTCCCGAGTCACCCTGCGACACACCACCTCCCGAGTCACCCTGCGACACACCACCTCTCGACCTCCCGAGTTACCCTGCGACACACCACCTCCCGAGTCACCCTGCGACATACCACCTCCCGAGTCACCCTTCGACACACCACCGGACCTCCCGAGTCACCCTGCGACACACCACCTCCCGAGTCACCCTGCGACCTACCACCTCCCGAGTCACCCTGCGACACACCACCTCCCGAGTCACCTTGCGACACACCACCTCCCGACCTCCCGAGTCACCCTGCGACACACCACCTCCCGAGTCACCCTGAGACACACCACCTTTCAGTCACCCTGCGACACACTACCTCCCGAGTCACCCTGCGACACACGACCTCCCGAGTCACCCTGCGACATACCACAGGACCTCCCGAGTCACCCTGCGACACACCACCTCCCGAGTCACCTTGCGACACAACACCTCCCAAGTCACCCTGCGACACATCGCCTCCCGAGTCACCCTGCGACACACCACCTCCCGAGTCACCCTGCGACACACCACCTCCCGAGTCACCCTGCGACACACCACCTCCCGAGTCACCCTGCGACACACCGCCTCCCGAGTCACCCTGCGACACACCACCTCCCAAGTCACCCTGCGACGCACCACCTGCCGACCTCCCGAGTCACCCTGCAACACACCACCTCCCGAGTCACCCTGCGACACACCACCTCCCAAGTCACCCTGCGACACACCACCTGCCGACCTCCCGAGTCACCCTGCAACACACCACCTCCCGAGTCACCCTGCGACACACCACCTCCCGAGTCACCCTGCAATACACCACCTCCCGAGTCACCCTGCGACATACCACCGGACCTCCCGAGTCACCCTGCGACACACCATCTCCCGACCTCCCGAGTCACCCTGCGACACACCACCTCCCGAGTTACCCTGCGACACAACACCTCCCAAGTCACTCTGCGACACATCGCCTCCCGAGTCACCCTGCGACACACCACCTCCCGAGTCACCCTGCGACACACCACCTCCCGAGTCACCCTGCGACATACCACCGGACCTCCCGAGTCACCCTGCGGCACACCACCTCCCGAGTCACCCTGCAACACACCACCTCCCGAGTCACCTTGCGACACATCGCCTCCCGAGTCACCCTGCGACACACCGCCTCTCGAGTCACCCTGCGACACACCACCTCCCGAGTCACCCTGCGACATACCACCGGACCTCCCGAGTCACCCTGCGGCACACCACCTCCCGAGTCACCTTGCGACACAACACCTCCCGAGTCACCCTGCGACACACCACCTCCCGAGTCACCCTGCGACACACCACCTCCCGAGTCACCCTGCAACACACCACCTCCCGAGTCACCCTGCGGCACACCATCTCCCGAGTCACCCTGCGACACACCACCTCCCGAGTCACCCTGCGACACACCACCTCCCGAGTCACCCTGCAACACACCACCTCCCGAGTCACCCTGCGGCACACCACCTCCCGAGTCACCCTGCGACACACCGCCTCTCGAGTCACCCTGCGACACACCACCTCCCGAGTCACCCTGCAACACACCACCTCCCGAGTCACCTTGCGACACACCACCTCCCGAGTCACCTTGCGACACACCACCTCCCGAGTCACCTTGCGACACACCACCTCCCGAGTCACCCTGCGGCACACCACCTCCCGAGTCACCCTGCGACACACCACCTCCCGAGTCACCTTGCGACACACCACCTCCCGAGTCACCCTGCGACACACCACCTCCCGAGTCACCCTGCGGGACACCACCTCCCGAGTCACCCTGCGACACACCGCCTCCCGAGTCACCCTGCGACACACCACCTCCCGAGTCACCCTGCGACATACCACCTCCCGAGTCACCCTGCGACACACCGCCTCCCGAGTCACCCTGCGACACACCACCTCCCGAGTGACCCTGCGACACACCACCTCCCGAGTCAACACCGCCGGACCTCCCGAGTCACCTTGCGACACACCACCTCCCGAGTCACCTTGCGACACACCACCTCCCGAGTCACCCTGCGACACACCACCTCCCGAGTCACCCTGCGACACACCACCTCCCGAGTCACCCTGCGACACACCACCGGACCTCCCGAGTCACCCTGCGACACACCACCTCCCGAGTCACCCTGCGACACACCACCTCCCGAGTCACCCTGCGACATACCACCTCCCGAGTCACCCTTCGACACACCACCGGACCTCCCGAGTTACCCTGCGACACACCACCTCCCGAGTCACCCTGCGACACACCACCGGACCTCCCGAGTCACCCTGCGACACACCACCTCCCGAGTCACCCTGCGACACACCACCTCCCGAGTCACCCTGCGACACACCACCTCCCGAGTCACCCTGCGACACACCACCTCCCGAGTCACCCTGCGACACACCACCTCCCGAGTCACCCGGCGACACACCACCTCCCGAGTCACCCTGCGACACACCACCTCCCAAGTCACCCTGCGACACACCACCTCCCGAGTCAACCTGCGACACACCACCTCCCGAGTCACCCTGCGGCACACACACCTCCCGAGTCACCCTGCGACACACCGCCTCCCGAGTCACCTTGCAACACACCACCTCCCGAGTCACCTTGCGACACACCACCTCCCGAGTCACCCTGCGACACACCACCTCCCCAGTCACCCTGCGACACACCACCTCCCGACCTCCCAAGTCACCCTGCGACACACCACCTCCCGAGTTACCCTGCGACACACCACCTCCCGAGTCACCTTGCGACACACCACCTCCCAAGTCATCCTGCGACACACCACCTCCCGAGTCACCCTGCCATACATCACCTCCCAAGTCACCATGCGACACGCCACCTCCCGAGTCACCCAGCGACACACCACCTCCCGACCTCCCGAGTCACCCTGCGACACACCACCTGCCGACCTCCCGAGTCACCCTGCGACACACCACAGGACCTCCCGAGTCACCCTGAGACACACCACCTCCCAAGTCACCCTGCGACACACCACCTCCCGAGTCACCCTGCGACACACCACCTCCCAAGTCACCCTGCGACACACCACCTGCCGACCTCCCGAGTCACCTTGCGACACACCGCCTCCCGAGTCACCTTGCGACACACCACCTCCCAAGTCACCCTGCGACACACCACCTCCCGAGTCACCCTGCGACACACGACCTCCCGAGTCAACACCACCGGACATCCCGAGTCACCCTGCGACACACCACCTCCCGACCTCCCGAGTCACCCTGCGACACACCACCGGACCTCCCGAGTCACCCTGAGACACACCCCCTCCCAAGTCACCCTGCGACACACCACCTCCCGAGTCACCCTGCGACACACCACCTCCCAAGTCACCCTGCGACACACCACCTGCCGACCTCCCGAGTCACCTTGCGACACACCGCCTCCCGAGTCACCTTGCGACACACCACCTCCCAAGTCACCCTGCGACACACCACCTGCCGACCTCCCGAGTCACCTTGCGACACACCGCCTCCCGAGTCATCTTGTGACACCACCTCCCAAGTCACCCTGCGACACACCACCTCCCAAGTCGCCCTGCGACACACCACCTGCCGACCTCCCGAGTCACCCTGCGACACACCACCGGACCTCCCGAGTCACCCTGAGACACACCACCTCCCAAGTCACCCAGCGACACACCACCTCCCGAGTCACCCTGCGACACACCACTTCCCGAGTCACCCTGCGACACACCACCTCCCGAGTCACCCTGCGACACACCACCTCCCGAGTCACCCTGCGGGACACCACCTTCCGAGTCACCCTGCGACACACCACCTCCCGAGTCACCCTGCGACACACCACCTCCCGAGTCACCCTGCGGGACACCACCTCCCGAGTCACCCTGCGACACACCACCTCCCGAGTCACCCTGGGACACACCACCTCTCGAGTCACCCTGGGACACACCACCTCCCGAGTCACCCTGCGACACACCACCTCCCGAGTCACCCTGCGACACACCACCTCCCGAGTCACCCTGCGGGACACCACCTCCCGAGTCACCCTGCGACACACCACCTCCCGAGTCACCCTGGGACACACCACCTCTCGAGTCACCCTGGGACACACCACCTCCCGAGTCACCCTGCGACACACCACCTCCCGAGTCACCCTGCGACACACCACCTACCGAGTCACCCTGCGGGACACCACCTCCCGAGTCACCCTGCGACACACCACCTCCCGAGTCACCCTGCGACACACCACCTCCCGAGTCACCTTGCGACACACCACCTCCCGACCTCCCGAGTCACCCTGCGACACACCACCTCCCGAGTCACCCTGAGACACACCACCTTTCAAGTCACCCTGCGACACACTACCTCCCGAGTCACCCTGCGACACACGACCTCCCGAGTCACCCTGCGACATACCACAGGACCTCCCGAGTCACCCTGCGACACACCACCTCCCGAGTCACCTTGCGACACAACACCTCCCAAGTCACCCTGCGACACATCGCCTCCCGAGTCACCCTGCGACACACCACCTCCCGAGTCACCCTGCGACACACCACCTCCCGAGTCACCCTGCGACACACCACCTCCCGAGTCACCCTGCGACACACCGCCTCCCGAGTCACCCTGCGACACACCACCTCCCAAGTCACCCTGCGACACACCACCTGCCGACCTCCCGAGTCACCCTGCAACACACCACCTCCCGAATCACCCTGCGACACACCACCTGCCGACCTCCCGAGTCACCCTGCGACACACCACTTCCGGAGTCACCCTGCAACACACTACCTCCCGAGTCACCCTGCGACACACCACCTGCCGACCTCCCGAGTCACCCTGCGACACACCACCTCCCGAGTCACCCTGCGACACACCACCTCCCAAGTCACCCTGTGACACACCACCTGCCGACCTCCCGAGTCACCCTGCAACACACCACCTCCCGAGTCACCCTGCGACACACCACCTCCCGAGTCACCCTGCAACACACCACCTCCCGAGTCACCCTGCGACATACCACCGGACCTCCCGAGTCACCCTGCGACACACCATCTCCCGACCTCCCGAGTCACCCTGCGACACACCACCTCCCGAGTCACCCTGCGACACAACACCTCCCAAGTCACTCTGCGACACATCGCCTCCCGAGTCACCCTGCGACACACCACCTCCCGAGTCACCCTGCAACACACCACCTCCCGAGTCACCTTGCGACACAACACCTCCCGAGTCACCCTGCGACACACCACCTCCCGAGTCACCCTGCGACACACCACCTCCCGAGTCACCCTGCGACACACCACCTCCCGAGTCACCCTGTGACACACCACCTCCCGAGTCACCCTGCAACACACCACCTCCCGAGTCACCCTGCGACACACCACCTCCCGAGTCACCCTGCGACACACCACCTCCCGAGTCACCCTGAAACACACCACCTCCCGAGTCACCCTGCGGCACACCACCTCCCGAGTCACCCTGCGACACACCACCTCCCGAGTCACCCTGGGACACACCACCTCTCGAGTCACCCTGGGACACACCACCTCCCGAGTCACCCTGCGACACACCACCTCCCGAGTCACCCTGCGACACACCAACTCCCGAGTCACCCTGCAACACACCACCTCTCGAGTCACCTTGCGACACATCGCCTCCCGAGTCACCCTGCGACACATCGCCTCTCGAGTCACCCTGCGACACACCACCTCCCGAGTCACCCTGCGACATACCACCGGACCTCCCGAGTCACCCTGCGGCACACCACCTCCCGAGTCACCTTGCGACACAACACCTCCCGAGTCACCCTGCGACACACTACCTCCCGAGTCACCCTGCGACACACCACCTCCCGAGTCACCCTGCAACACACCACCTCCCGAGTCACCCTGCGGCACACCACCTCCCGAGTCACCCTGCGACACACCACCTCCCGAGTCACCCTGCGACACACCACCTCCCGAGTCACCCTGCAACACACCACCTCCCGAGTCACCCTGCAGCACACCACCTCCCGAGTCACCCTGCGACACACCACCTCCCGAGTCACCCTGGGACACACCACCTCTCGAGTCACCCTGGGACACACCACCTCCCGAGTCACCCTGCGAGACACCATCTCCCGAGTTACCCTGCGACACACCACCTCCCGAGTCACCCTGCGACACACCACCTCCCGAGTCACCCTGCGACACACCACCTCCCGAGTCACCCTGCAACACACCACCTCCCGAGTCACCTTGCGAAACATCGCCTCCCGAGTCACCCTGCGACACACCGCCTCTCGAGTCACCCTGCGACACACCACCTCCCGAGTCACCCTGCGACATACCACCGGACCTCCCGAGTCACCCTGCGGCACACCACCTCCCGAGTCATCTTGCGACACAACACCTCCCGAGTCACCCTGCGACACACCACCTCCCGAGTCAACACCACCGGGCCTCCCAAGTCACCCTGCGACACACCACCTCCCGACCTCCCAAGTCACCCTGCGACACACCACCTCCTGAGTCACCCTGCGACACACCACCTCCCGAGTCACCCTGCGACACACCACCTCCCGAGTCACCTTGCGACACACCACCGGACCTCCCGAGTCACCCTGCGACACACCACCACCCGAGTCACCCTGCGACACACCACAGGACCTCCCGAGTCACCCTGCGACACACCACCTCCTGAGTCACCCTGCGACACACCACCTCCCGAGTCACCCTGCGACACACCACCTCCCGAGTCACCCTGCGACACACCACCTCCCGAGTCACCCTGCGACATACCACCTCCCGAGTCACCTTGCGACACATCGCCTCCCGAGTCACCTTGCGACACACCACCTCCCGAGTCACCCTGCGACACACCACCGGACCTCCCGAGTCACCCTGCGACACACCACCTCCCGAGTCACCTTGCGACACACCACCTCCCGAGTCACCCTGCGACACACCACCGGACCTCCCGAGTCACCCTGCGACATACCACCTACCGAGTCACCCTGCGACACACCATCTCCCAAGTCACCCTGCGACACACCACCTCCCGAGTCACCCTGCGACATACCACCCACCGAGTCACCCTGCGACACACCATCTCCCGAGTCACCCTGCGACACACCACCTCCCGACCTCCCGAGTTACCCTGCGACACACCACCTCCCGAGTCACCCTGCGGCATACCACCTCCCGAGTCACCCTGCGATACATCGCCTCCCGAGTCACCCTGCGACACACCACCTCCCGAGTCACCCTGCAACACACCACCTCCCGAGTCACCCTGCGACATACCACCGGACCTCCCGAGTCACCCTGCGACACACCATCTCCCGACCTCCCGAGTCACCCTGCGACACACCACCTCCCAAGTCACCCTGCGACACAACACCTCCCAAGTCACTCTGCGACACATCGCCTCCCGAGTCACCCTGCGACACACCACCTCCCGAGTCACCCTGCGACACACCACCTCCCGAGTCACCTTGCGACACAACACCTCCCCAGTCACCCTGCGACACACCACCTCCCGAGTCACCCTGCGACACACCACCTCCCGAGTCACCCTGCAACACACCACCTCCCGAGTCACCCTGCGACACACCACCTCCCGAGTCACCCTGCGACACACCACCTCCCGAGTCACCCTGCAACACACCACCTCCCGAGTCACCCTGCGGCACACCACCTCCCGAGTCACCCTGCGACACACCACCTCCCGAGTCACCCTGGGACACACCACCTCTCGAAACACCCTGGGACACACCACCTCCCGAGTCACCCTGCGACACACCACCTCCCGAGTCACCCTGCGACACACCACCTCCCGAGTCACCCTGCAACACACCACCTCCCCAGTCACCTTGCGACACATCGCCTCCCGAGTCACCCTGCGACACACCGCCTCTCGAGTCACCCTGCGACACACCACCTCCCGAGTCACCCTGCGACATACCACCGGACCTCCCGAGTCACCCTGCGGCACACCACCTCCCGAGTCACCTTGCGACACAACACCTCCCGAGTCACCCTGCGACACACCACCTCCCGAGTCACCCTGCGACACACCACCTCCCGAGTCACCCTGCAACACACCACCTCCCGAGTCACCCTGCGGCACACCACCTCCCGAGTCACCCTGCGACACACCACCTCCCGAGTCACCCTGCGACACACCACCTCCCGAGTCACCCTGCAACACACCACCTCCCGAGTCACCCTGCGGCACACCACCTCCCGAGTCACCCTGCGACACACCACCTCCCGAGTCACCCTGGGACACACCACCTCTCGAGTCACCCTGGGACACACCACCTCCCGAGCCACCCTGCGAGACACCACCTCCCGTGTTACCCTGCGACACACCACCTCCCGAGTCACCCTGCGACACACCACCTCCCGAGTCACCCTGCGACACACCACCTCCCGAGTCACCCTGCAACACACCACCTCCCGAGTCACCTTGCGACACATCGCCTCCCGAGTCACCCTGCGACACACCGCCTCTCGAGTCACCCTGCGACACACCACCTCCCGAGTCACCCTGCGACATACCACCGGACCTCCCGAGTCACCCTGCGGCACACCACCTCCCGAGTCACCTTGCGACACAACACCTCCCGAGTCACCCTGCGACACACCACCGGACCTCCCGAGTCACCCTGAGACACACCACCTCCCAAGTCACCCTGCGACACACCACCTCCCGAGTCACCCTGCGACACACCACCTCCCGAGTCACCCTGCGACACACCACCGGACCTCCCGAGTCACCCTGAGACACACCACCTCCCAAGTCACCCTGCGACACACCACCTCCCGAGTCACCCTGCGACACACCACCTCCCGAGTCACCCTGCGACACACCACCTCCCGAGTCACCCTGCGACACACCACCTCCCGAGTCACCCTGCGGGACACCACCTTCCGAGTCACCCTGCGACACACCACCTCCCGAGTCACCCTGCGACACACCACCTCCCGAGTCACCCTGCGGGACACCACCTCCCGAGTCACCCTGCGACACACCACCTCCCGAGTCACCCTGGGACACACCACCTCTCGAGTCACCCTGGGACACACCACCTCCCGAGTCACCCTGCGACACACCACCTCCCGAGTCACCCTGCGACACACCACCTCCCGAGTCACCCTGCGGGACACCACCTCCCGAGTCACCCTGCGACACACCACCTCCCGAGTCACCCTGGGACACACCACCTCTCGAGTCACCCTGGGACACACCACCTCCCGAGTCACCCTGCGACACACCACCTCCCGAGTCACCCTGCGACATACCACCTCCCGAGTCACCCTGCGACACACCACCTCCCGAGTCACCCTGCGACATACCACCTCCCGAGTCACCCTGCGACAAACCACCTCCCGACCTCCCGAGTCACCCTGCGACACACCACCTCCCGAGTCACCCTGAGACACACCACCTTTCAAGTCACCCTGCGACACACTACCTCCCGAGTCACCCTGCGACACACGACCTCCCGAGTCACCCTGGGACATACCACAGGACCTCCCGAGTCACCCTGCGACACACCACCTCCCGAGTCACCTTGCGACACAACACCTCCCAAGTCACCCTGCGACACATCGCCTCCCGAGTCACCCTGCGACACACCACCTCCCGAGTCACCCTGCGACACACCACCTCCCGAGTCACCCTGCGACACACCACCTCCCGAGTCACCCTGCAACACACCGCCTCCCGAGTCACCCTGCGACACACCACCTCCCAAGTCACCCTGCGACACACCACCTGCCGACCTCCCGAGTCACCCTGCAACACACCACCTCCCGAATCACCCTGCGACACACCACCTGCCGACCTCCCGAGTCACCCTGCGACACACCACCTCCCGAGTCACCCTGCAACACACTACCTCCCGAGTCACCCTGCGACACACCACCTGCCGACCTCCCGAGACACCCTGCGACACACCACCTCCCAAGTCACCCTGCGACACACCACCTCCCAAGTCACCCTGCGACACACCACCTGCCGACCTCCCGAGTCACCCTGCAACACACCACCTCCCGAGTCACCCTGCGACACACCACCTCCCGAGTCACCCTGCAACACACCACCTCCCGAGTCACCCTGCGACATACCACCGGACCTCCCGAGTCACCCTGCGACACACCATCTCCCGACCTCCCGAGTCACCCTGCGACACACCACCTCCCGAGTCACCCTGCGACACAACACCTCCCAAGTCACTCTGCGACACATCGCCTCCCGAGTCACCCTGCGACACACCACCTCCCGAGTCACCCTGCGACACACCACCTCCCGAGTCACCCTACAACACACCACCTCCCGAGTCACCTTGCGACACAACACCTCCCGAGTCACCCTGCGACACACCACCTCCCGAGTCACCCTGCGACACACCACCTCCCGAGTCACCCTGCGACACACCACCTCCCGAGTCACCCTGTGACACACCACCTCCCGAGTCACCCTGCGACACACCACCTCCCGAGTCACCCTGCGACACACCACCTCCCGAGTCACCCTGCAACACACCACCTCCCGAGTCACCCTGCGGCACACCACCTCCCGAGTCACCCTGCGACACACCACCTCCCGAGTCACCCTGGGACACACCACCTCTCGAGTCACCCTGGGACACACCACCTCCCGAGTCACCCTGCGACACACCACCTCCCGAGTCACCCTGCGACACACCACCTCCCGAGTCACCCTGCAACACACCACCTCCCGAGTCACCTTGCGACACATCGCCTCCCGAGTCACCCTGCGACACACCGCCTCTCGAGTCACCCTGCGACACACCACCTCCCGAGTCACCCTGCGACATACCACCGGACCTCCCGAGTCACCCTGCGGCACACCACCTCCCGAGTCACCTTGCGACACAACACCTCCCGAGTCACCCTGCGACACACCACCTCCCGAGTCACCCTGCGACACACCACCTCCCGAGTCACCCTGCAACACACCACCTCCCGAGTCACCCTGCGACACACCACCTCCCGAGTCACCCTGCGGGACACCACCTCCCGAGTCACCCTGCGACACACCACCTCCCGAGTCACCCTGCGACACACCACCTCCCGAGTCACCCTGCAACACACCACCTCCCGAGTCACCTTGCGACACACCACCTCCCGAGTCACCCTGCGACACACCACCTCCCGAGTCACCCTGCGGCACACCACCTCCCGAGTCACCCTGCGACACACCACATCCCGAGTCACCCTGGGACACACCACCTCTCGAGTCACCCTGGGACACACCACCTCCCGAGTCACCCTGCGACACACCACCTCCCGAGTCACCCTGGGACACACCACCTCCCGAGTCACCCTGCAACACACCACCTCCCGAGTCATCCTGCGACACACCACCTCCCGAGTCACCCTGCGACACACCACCTCCCGAGTCACCCTGCGACACACCACCTCCCGAGTCACCCTGCAACACACCACCTCCCGAGTCACCCTGCGACACACCACCTCCCGAGTCACCCTGCGACACACCACCTCCCGAGTCACCCTGCGACACACCACCTCCCGAGTCACCCTGCAACACACCACCTCCCGAGTCACCTTGCGACACACCACCGGACCTCCCGAGTCACCCTGCGACACACCACCTCCCGAGTCACCCTGCAACACACCACCTCCCGAGTCACCTTGCGACACATCGCCTCCCGAGTCACCCTGCGACACACCGCCTCTCGAGTCACCCTGCGACACACCACCTCCCGAGTCACCCTGCGACATACCACCGGACCTCCCGAGTCACCCTGCGGCACACCACCTCCCGAGTCACCCTGCGACATACCACCGGACCTCCAGAGTCACCCTGCGGCACACCACCTCCCGAGTCACCCTGCGACACACCACCTCCCGAGTCACCCTGCGACACACAACCTCCCGAGTCACCCTGCGGGACACCACCTCCCGAGTCACCCTGCGACACACCACCTCCCGAGTCACTTTGCGACACACTACCTCCCGACCTCCCGAGTCACCCTGCGACACACCACCTCCCGAGTCACCCTGCGACACACCACCTCCCGAGTCACCCTGCGACACACCACCTCCCGAGTCACCCTGCGGGACACCACCTCCCGAGTCACCCTGCGACACACCACCTCCCGAGTGACCCTGGGACATACCACCTCCCGAATAACCCTGGGACACACCACCTCCCGAGTCACCCTGCGACACACCACCTCCCGAGCCACCCTGCGACACACCACCTCCCGAGTCACCCTGCGACACACCACCTCCCGAGTCACCCTGCGACATACCACCGGACCTCCAGAGTCACCCTGCGGCACACCACCTCCCGAGTCACCCTGCAACACACCACCTCCCGAGTCACCTTGCGAAACATCGCCTCCCGAGTCACCCTGCGACACACCGCCTCTCGAGTCACCCTGCGACACACCACCTCCCGAGTCACCCTGCGACATACCACCGGACCTCCCGAGTCACCCTGCGGCACACCACCTCCCGAGTCATCTTGCGACACAACACCTCCCGAGTCACCCTGCGACACACCACCTCCCGAGTCAACACCACCGGGCCTCCCAAGTCACCCTGCGACACACCACCTCCCGACCTCCCAAGTCACCCTGCGACACACCACCTCCTGAGTCACCCTGCGACACACCACCTCCCGAGTCACCCTGCGACACACCACCTCCCGAGTCACCTTGCGACACACCACCGGACCTCCCGAGTCACCCTGCGACACACCACCACCCGAGTCACCCTGCGACACACCACAGGACCTCCCGAGTCACCCTGCGACACACCACCTCCTGAGTCACCCTGCGACACACCACCTCCCGAGTCACCCTGCGACACACCACCTCCCGAGTCACCCTGCGACACACCACCTCCCGAGTCACCCTGCGACATACCACCTCCCGAGTCACCTTGCGACACATCGCCTCCCGAGTCACCTTGCGACACACCACCTCCCGAGTCACCTTGCGACACACCACCGGACCTCCCGAGTCACCCTGCGACACACCACCTCCCGAGTCACCCTGCAACACACCACCTCCCGAGTCACCTTGCGACACATCGCCTCCCGAGTCACCCTGCGACACACCGCCTCTCGAGTCACCCTGCGACACACCACCTCCCGAGTCACCCTGCGACATACCACCGGACCTCCCGAGTCACCCTGCGGCACACCACCTCCCGAGTCACCCTGCAACACACCACCTCCCGAGTCACCTTGCGACACATCGCCTCCCGAGTCACCCTGCGACACACCGCCTCTCGAGTCACCCTGCGACACACCACCTCCCGAGTCACCCTGCGACATACCACCGGACCTCCCGAGTCACCCTGCGGCACACCACCTCCCGAGTCACCTTGCGACACAACACCTCCCGAGTCACCCTGCGACACACCACCTCCCGAGTCACCCTGCGACACACCACCTCCCGAGTCACCCTGCAACACACCACCTCCCGAGTCACCCTGCGGCACACCATCTCCCGAGTCACCCTGCGACACACCACCTCCCGAGTCACCCTGCGACACACCACCTCCCGAGTCACCCTGCAACACACCACCTCCCGAGTCACCCTGCGGCACACCACCTCCCGAGTCACCCTGCGACACACCGCCTCTCGAGTCACCCTGCGACACACCACCTCCCGAGTCACCCTGCAACACACCACCTCCCGAGTCACCTTGCGACACACCACCTCCCGAGTCACCTTGCGACACACCACCTCCCGAGTCACCTTGCGACACACCACCTCCCGAGTCACCCTGCGGCACACCACCTCCCGAGTCACCCTGCGACACACCACCTCCCGAGTCACCTTGCGACACACCACCTCCCGAGTCACCCTGCGACACACCACCTCCCGAGTCACCCTGCGGGACACCACCTCCCGAGTCACCCTGCGACACACCGCCTCCCGAGTCACCCTGCGACACACCACCTCCCGAGTCACCCTGCGACATACCACCTCCCGAGTCACCCTGCGACACACCGCCTCCCGAGTCACCCTGCGACACACCACCTCCCGAGTGACCCTGCGACACACCACCTCCCGAGTCAACACCGCCGGACCTCCCGAGTCACCTTGCGACACACCACCTCCCGAGTCACCTTGCGACACACCACCTCCCGAGTCACCCTGCGACACACCACCTCCCGAGTCACCCTGCGACACACCACCTCCCGAGTCACCCTGCGACACACCACCGGACCTCCCGAGTCACCCTGCGACACACCACCTCCCGAGTCACCCTGCGACACACCACCTCCCGAGTCACCCTGCGACATACCACCTCCCGAGTCACCCTTCGACACACCACCGGACCTCCCGAGTTACCCTGCGACACACCACCTCCCGAGTCACCCTGCGACACACCACCGGACCTCCCGAGTCACCCTGCGACACACCACCTCCCGAGTCACCCTGCGACACACCACCTCCCGAGTCACCCTGCGACACACCACCTCCCGAGTCACCCTGCGACACACCACCTCCCGAGTCACCCTGCGACACACCACCTCCCGAGTCACCCGGCGACACACCACCTCCCGAGTCACCCTGCGACACACCACCTCCCAAGTCACCCTGCGACACACCACCTCCCGAGTCAACCTGCGACACACCACCTCCCGAGTCACCCTGCGGCACACACACCTCCCGAGTCACCCTGCGACACACCGCCTCCCGAGTCACCTTGCAACACACCACCTCCCGAGTCACCTTGCGACACACCACCTCCCGAGTCACCCTGCGACACACCACCTCCCCAGTCACCCTGCGACACACCACCTCCCGACCTCCCAAGTCACCCTGCGACACACCACCTCCCGAGTTACCCTGCGACACACCACCTCCCGAGTCACCTTGCGACACACCACCTCCCAAGTCATCCTGCGACACACCACCTCCCGAGTCACCCTGCCATACATCACCTCCCAAGTCACCATGCGACACGCCACCTCCCGAGTCACCCAGCGACACACCACCTCCCGACCTCCCGAGTCACCCTGCGACACACCACCTGCCGACCTCCCGAGTCACCCTGCGACACACCACAGGACCTCCCGAGTCACCCTGAGACACACCACCTCCCAAGTCACCCTGCGACACACCACCTCCCGAGTCACCCTGCGACACACCACCTCCCAAGTCACCCTGCGACACACCACCTGCCGACCTCCCGAGTCACCTTGCGACACACCGCCTCCCGAGTCACCTTGCGACACACCACCTCCCAAGTCACCCTGCGACACACCACCTCCCGACCTCCCGAGTCACCCTGCGACACACCACCGGACCTCCCGAGTCACCCTGAGACACACCCCCTCCCAAGTCACCCTGCGACACACCACCTCCCGAGTCACCCTGCGACACACCACCTCCCAAGTCACCCTGCGACACACCACCTGCCGACCTCCCGAGTCACCTTGCGACACACCGCCTCCCGAGTCACCTTGCGACACACCACCTCCCAAGTCACCCTGCGACACACCACCTGCCGACCTCCCGAGTCACCTTGCGACACACCGCCTCCCGAGTCATCTTGTGACACCACCTCCCAAGTCACCCTGCGACACACCACCTCCCAAGTCGCCCTGCGACACACCACCTGCCGACCTCCCGAGTCACCCTGCGACACACCACCGGACCTCCCGAGTCACCCTGAGACACACCACCTCCCAAGTCACCCAGCGACACACCACCTCCCGAGTCACCCTGCGACACACCACTTCCCGAGTCACCCTGCGACACACCACCTCCCGAGTCACCCTGCGACACACCACCTCCCGAGTCACCCTGCGGGACACCACCTTCCGAGTCACCCTGCGACACACCACCTCCCGAGTCACCCTGCGACACACCACCTCCCGAGTCACCCTGCGGGACACCACCTCCCGAGTCACCCTGCGACACACCACCTCCCGAGTCACCCTGGGACACACCACCTCTCGAGTCACCCTGGGACACACCACCTCCCGAGTCACCCTGCGACACACCACCTCCCGAGTCACCCTGCGACACACCACCTCCCGAGTCACCCTGCGGGACACCACCTCCCGAGTCACCCTGCGACACACCACCTCCCGAGTCACCCTGGGACACACCACCTCTCGAGTCACCCTGGGACACACCACCTCCCGAGTCACCCTGCGACACACCACCTCCCGAGTCACCCTGCGACACACCACCTACCGAGTCACCCTGCGGGACACCACCTCCCGAGTCACCCTGCGACACACCACCTCCCGAGTCACCCTGCGACACACCACCTCCCGAGTCACCTTGCGACACACCACCTCCCGACCTCCCGAGTCACCCTGCGACACACCACCTCCCGAGTCACCCTGAGACACACCACCTTTCAAGTCACCCTGCGACACACTACCTCCCGAGTCACCCTGCGACACACGACCTCCCGAGTCACCCTGCGACATACCACAGGACCTCCCGAGTCACCCTGCGACACACCACCTCCCGAGTCACCTTGCGACACAACACCTCCCAAGTCACCCTGCGACACATCGCCTCCCGAGTCACCCTGCGACACACCACCTCCCGAGTCACCCTGCGACACACCACCTCCCGAGTCACCCTGCGACACACCACCTCCCGAGTCACCCTGCGACACACCGCCTCCCGAGTCACCCTGCGACACACCACCTCCCAAGTCACCCTGCGACACACCACCTGCCGACCTCCCGAGTCACCCTGCAACACACCACCTCCCGAATCACCCTGCGACACACCACCTGCCGACCTCCCGAGTCACCCTGCGACACACCACCTCCGGAGTCACCCTGCAACACACTACCTCCCGAGTCACCCTGCGACACACCACCTGCCGACCTCCCGAGTCACCCTGCGACACACCACCTCCCGAGTCACCCTGCGACACACCACCTCCCAAGTCACCCTGTGACACACCACCTGCCGACCTCCCGAGTCACCCTGCAACACACCACCTCCCGAGTCACCCTGCGACACACCACCTCCCGAGTCACCCTGCAACACACCACCTCCCGAGTCACCCTGCGACATACCACCGGACCTCCCGAGTCACCCTGCGACACACCATCTCCCGACCTCCCGAGTCACCCTGCGACACACCACCTCCCGAGTCACCCTGCGACACAACACCTCCCAAGTCACTCTGCGACACATCGCCTCCCGAGTCACCCTGCGACACACCACCTCCCGAGTCACCCTGCAACACACCACCTCCCGAGTCACCTTGCGACACAACACCTCCCGAGTCACCCTGCGACACACCACCTCCCGAGTCACCCTGCGACACACCACCTCCCGAGTCACCCTGCGACACACCACCTCCCGAGTCACCCTGTGACACACCACCTCCCGAGTCACCCTGCAACACACCACCTCCCGAGTCACCCTGCGACACACCACCTCCCGAGTCACCCTGCGACACACCACCTCCCGAGTCACCCTGAAACACACCACCTCCCGAGTCACCCTGCGGCACACCACCTCCCGAGTCACCCTGCGACACACCACCTCCCGAGTCACCCTGGGACACACCACCTCTCGAGTCACCCTGGGACACACCACCTCCCGAGTCACCCTGCGACACACCACCTCCCGAGTCACCCTGCGACACACCAACTCCCGAGTCACCCTGCAACACACCACCTCTCGAGTCACCTTGCGACACATCGCCTCCCGAGTCACCCTGCGACACACCGCCTCTCGAGTCACCCTGCGACACACCACCTCCCGAGTCACCCTGCGACATACCACCGGACCTCCCGAGTCACCCTGCGGCACACCACCTCCCGAGTCACCTTGCGACACAACACCTCCCGAGTCACCCTGCGACACACTACCTCCCGAGTCACCCTGCGACACACCACCTCCCGAGTCACCCTGCAACACACCACCTCCCGAGTCACCCTGCGGCACACCACCTCCCGAGTCACCCTGCGACACACCACCTCCCGAGTCACCCTGCGACACACCACCTCCCGAGTCACCCTGCAACACACCACCTCCCGAGTCACCCTGCAGCACACCACCTCCCGAGTCACCCTGCGACACACCACCTCCCGAGTCACCCTGGGACACACCACCTCTCGAGTCACCCTGGGACACACCACCTCCCGAGTCACCCTGCGAGACACCATCTCCCGAGTTACCCTGCGACACACCACCTCCCGAGTCACCCTGCGACACACCACCTCCCGAGTCACCCTGCGACACACCACCTCCCGAGTCACCCTGCAACACACCACCTCCCGAGTCACCTTGCGAAACATCGCCTCCCGAGTCACCCTGCGACACACCGCCTCTCGAGTCACCCTGCGACACACCACCTCCCGAGTCACCCTGCGACATACCACCGGACCTCCCGAGTCACCCTGCGGCACACCACCTCCCGAGTCATCTTGCGACACAACACCTCCCGAGTCACCCTGCGACACACCACCTCCCGAGTCAACACCACCGGGCCTCCCAAGTCACCCTGCGACACACCACCTCCCGACCTCCCAAGTCACCCTGCGACACACCACCTCCTGAGTCACCCTGCGACACACCACCTCCCGAGTCACCCTGCGACACACCACCTCCCGAGTCACCTTGCGACACACCACCGGACCTCCCGAGTCACCCTGCGACACACCACCACCCGAGTCACCCTGCGACACACCACAGGACCTCCCGAGTCACCCTGCGACACACCACCTCCTGAGTCACCCTGCGACACACCACCTCCCGAGTCACCCTGCGACACACCACCTCCCGAGTCACCCTGCGACACACCACCTCCCGAGTCACCCTGCGACATACCACCTCCCGAGTCACCTTGCGACACATCGCCTCCCGAGTCACCTTGCGACACACCACCTCCCGAGTCACCCTGCGACACACCACCGGACCTCCCGAGTCACCCTGCGACACACCACCTCCCGAGTCACCTTGCGACACACCACCTCCCGAGTCACCCTGCGACACACCACCGGACCTCCCGAGTCACCCTGCGACATACCACCTACCGAGTCACCCTGCGACACACCATCTCCCAAGTCACCCTGCGACACACCACCTCCCGAGTCACCCTGCGACATACCACCTACCGAGTCACCCTGCGACACACCATCTCCCGAGTCACCCTGCGACACACCACCTCCCGACCTCCCGAGTTACCCTGCGACATACCACCTCCCGAGTCACCCTGCGGCATACCACCTCCCGAGTCACCCTGCGATACATCGCCTCCCGAGTCACCCTGCGACACACCACCTCCCGAGTCACCCTGCAACACACCACCTCCCGAGTCACCCTGCGACATACCACCGGACCTCCCGAGTCACCCTGCGACACACCATCTCCCGACCTCCCGAGTCACCCTGCGACACACCACCTCCCAAGTCACCCTGCGACACAACACCTCCCAAGTCACTCTGCGACACATCGCCTCCCGAGTCACCCTGCGACACACCACCTCCCGAGTCACCCTGCGACACACCACCTCCCGAGTCACCTTGCGACACAACACCTCCCCAGTCACCCTGCGACACACCACCTCCCGAGTCACCCTGCGACACACCACCTCCCGAGTCACCCTGCAACACACCACCTCCCGAGTCACCCTGCGACACACCACCTCCCGAGTCACCCTGCGACACACCACCTCCCGAGTCACCCTGCAACACACCACCTCCCGAGTCACCCTGCGGCACACCACCTCCCGAGTCACCCTGCGACACACCACCTCCCGAGTCACCCTGGGACACACCACCTCTCGAAACACCCTGGGACACACCACCTCCCGAGTCACCCTGCGACACACCACCTCCCGAGTCACCCTGCGACACACCACCTCCCGAGTCACCCTGCAACACACCACCTCCCGAGTCACCTTGCGACACATCGCCTCCCGAGTCACCCTGCGACACACCGCCTCTCGAGTCACCCTGCGACACACCACCTCCCGAGTCACCCTGCGACATACCACCGGACCTCCCGAGTCACCCTGCGGCACACCACCTCCCGAGTCACCTTGCGACACAACACCTCCCGAGTCACCCTGCGACACACCACCTCCCGAGTCACCCTGCGACACACCACCTCCCGAGTCACCCTGCAACACACCACCTCCCGAGTCACCCTGCGGCACACCACCTCCCGAGTCACCCTGCGACACACCACCTCCCGAGTCACCCTGCGACACACCACCTCCCGAGTCACCCTGCAACACACCACCTCCCGAGTCACCCTGCGGCACACCACCTCCCGAGTCACCCTGCGACACACCACCTCCCGAGTCACCCTGGGACACACCACCTCTCGAGTCACCCTGGGACACACCACCTCCCGAGCCACCCTGCGAGACACCACCTCCCGTGTTACCCTGCGACACACCACCTCCCGAGTCACCCTGCGACACACCACCTCCCGAGTCACCCTGCGACACACCACCTCCCGAGTCACCCTGCAACACACCACCTCCCGAGTCACCTTGCGACACATCGCCTCCCGAGTCACCCTGCGACACACCGCCTCTCGAGTCACCCTGCGACACACCACCTCCCGAGTCACCCTGCGACATACCACCGGACCTCCCGAGTCACCCTGCGGCACACCACCTCCCGAGTCACCTTGCGACACAACACCTCCCGAGTCACCCTGCGACACACCACCTCCCGAGTCAACACCACCGGGCCTCCCAAGTCACCCTGCGACACACCACCTCCCGACCTCCCAAGTCACCCTGCGACACACCACCTCCCGAGTCACCCTGCGACACACCACCTCCCGAGTCACCCTGCGACACACCACCTCCCGAGTCACCTTGCGACACACCACCGGACCTCCCGAGTCACCCTGCGACACACCACCTCCCGAGTCACCCTGCGACACACCACCGGACCTCCCGAGTCACCCTGCGACACACCACCTCCCGAGTCACCTTGCGACACACCACCTCCCGAGTCACCCTGCGACACACCACCGGACCTCCCGAGTCACCCTGCGACACACCACCTCCCGAGTCACCTTGCGACACACCACCTCCCGAGTCACCCTGCGACACACCACCGGACCTCCCGAGTCACCCTGCGACATACCACCTACCGAGTCACCCTGCGACACACCATCTCCCAAGTCACCCTGCACCACCTCCCCACCTCCCGAGTTACCCTGCGACACACCACCTCCCGAGTCACTCTGCGACATACCACCTCCCGAGTCACCCTGCGACACATCGCCTCCCGAGTCACCTTGCGACACACCACCTCCCGACCTCCCGAGTTACCCTGCGACACACCACCTCCCGAGTCACCTTGCGACACACCACCTCCCGAGTCACCCTGCGACACACCACCTCCCGAGTCACCCTGCCATACATCACCTCCCAAGTCACCATGCGACACGCCACCTCCCGAGTCACCCAGCGACACACCACCTCCCGACCTCCCGAGTCACCCTGCGACACACCACCTGCCGACCTCCCGAGTCACCCTGCGACACACCACAGGACCTCCCGAGTCACCCTGAGACACACCACCTCCCAAGTCACCCTGCGACACACCACCTCCCGAGTCACCCTGCGACACACCACCTCCCAAGTCACCCTGCGACACACCACCTGCCGACCTCCCGAGTCACCTTGCGACACACCGCCTCCCGAGTCACCTTGCGACACACCACCTCCCAAGTCACCCTGCGACACACCACCTCCCGAGTCACCCTGCGACACACGACCTCCCGAGTCAACACCACCGGACATCCCGAGTCACCCTGCGACACACCACCTCCCGACCTCCCGAGTCACCCTGCGACACACCACCGGACCTCCCGAGTCACCCTGAGACACACCCCCTCCCAAGTCACCCTGCGACACACCACCTCCCGAGTCACCCTGCGACACACCACCTCCCAAGTCACCCTGCGACACACCACCTGCCGACCTCCCGAGTCACCTTGCGACACACCGCCTCCCGAGTCACCTTGCGACACACCACCTCCCAAGTCACCCTGCGACACACCACCTGCCGACCTCCCGAGTCACCTTGCGACACACCGCCTCCCGAGTCATCTTGTGACACACCACCTCCCAAGTCACCCTGCGACACACCACCTCCCAAGTCGCCCTGCGACACACCACCTGCCGACCTCCCGAGTCACCCTGCGACACACCACCGGACCTCCCGAGTCACCCTGAGACACACCACCTCCCAAGTCACCCAGCGACACACCACCTCCCGAGTCACCCTGCGACACACCACTTCCCGAGTCACCCTGCGACACACCACCTCCCGAGTCACCCTGCGACACACCACCTCCCGAGTCACCCTGCGGGACACCACCTTCCGAGTCACCCTGCGACACACCACCTCCCGAGTCACCCTGCGACACACCACCTCCCGAGTCACCCTGCGGGACACCACCTCCCGAGTCACCCTGCGACACACCACCTCCCGAGTCACCCTGGGACACACCACCTCTCGAGTCACCCTGGGACACACCACCTCCCGAGTCACCCTGCGACACACCACCTCCCGAGTCACCCTGCGACACACCACCTCCCGAGTCACCCTGCGAGACACCACCTCCCGAGTCACCCTGCGACACACCACCTCCCGAGTCACCCTGGGACACACCACCTCTCGAGTCACCCTGGGAAACACCACCTCCCGAGTCACCCTGCGACACACCACCTCCCGAGTCACCCTGCGACACACCACCTCCCGAGTCACCCTGCGGGACACCACCTCCCGAGTCACCCTGCGACACACCACCTCCCGAGTCACCCTGCGACACACCACCTCCCGAGTCACCTTGCGACACACCACCTCCCGACCTCCCGAGTCACCCTGCGACACACCACCTCCCGAGTCACCCTGAGACACACCACCTTTCAAGTCACCCTGCGACACACTACCTCCCGAGTCACCCTGCGACACACGACCTCCCGAGTCACCCTGCGACATACCCCAGGACCTCCCGAGTCACCCTGCGACACACCACCTCCCGAGTCACCTTGCGACACAACACCTCCCAAGTCACCCTGCGACACATCGCCTCCCGAGTCACCCTGCGACACACCACCTCCCGAGTCACCCTGCGACACACCACCTCCCGAGTCACCCTGCGACACACCACCTCCCGAGTCACCCTGCGACACACCGCCTCCCGAGTCACCCTGCGACACACCACCTCCCAAGTCACCCTGCGACACACCACCTGCCGACCTCCCGAGTCACCCTGCAACACACCACCTCCCGAATCACCCTGCGACACACCACCTGCCGACCTCCCGAGTCACCCTGCGACACACCACCTCCGGAGTCACCCTGCAACACACTACCTCCCGAGTCACCCTGCGACACACCACCTGCCGACCTCCCGAGTCACCCTGCGACACACCACCTCCCGAGTCACCCTGCGACACACCACCTCCCAAGTCACCCTGTGACACACCACCTGCCGACCTCCCGAGTCACCCTGCAACACACCACCTCCCGAGTCACCCTGCGACACACCACCTCCCGAGTCACCCTGCAACACACCACCTCCCGAGTCACCCTGCGACATACCACCGGACCTCCCGAGTCACCCTGCGACACACCATCTCCCGACCTCCCGAGTCACCCTGCGACACACCACCTCCCGAGTCACCCTGCGACACAACACCTCCCAAGTCACTCTGCGACACATCGCCTCCCGAGTCACCCTGCGACACACCACCTCCCGAGTCACCCTGCAACACACCACCTCCCGAGTCACCTTGCGACACAACACCTCCCGAGTCACCCTGCGACACACCACCTCCCGAGTCACCCTGCGACACACCACCTCCCGAGTCACCCTGCGACACACCACCTCCCGAGTCACCCTGTGACACACCACCTCCCGAGTCACCCTGCAACACACCACCTCCCGAGTCACCCTGCGACACACCACCTCCCGAGTCACCCTGCGACACACCACCTCCCGAGTCACCCTGAAACACACCACCTCCCGAGTCACCCTGCGGCACACCACCTCCCGAGTCACCCTGCGACACACCACCTCCCGAGTCACCCTGGGACACACCACCTCTCGAGTCACCCTGGGACACACCACCTCCCGAGTCACCCTGCGACACACCACCTCCCGAGTCACCCTGCGACACACCAACTCCCGAGTCACCCTGCAACACACCACCTCTCGAGTCACCTTGCGACACATCGCCTCCCGAGTCACCCTGCGACACACCGCCTCTCGAGTCACCCTGCGACACACCACCTCCCGAGTCACCCTGCGACATACCACCGGACCTCCCGAGTCACCCTGCGGCACACCACCTCCCGAGTCACCTTGCGACACAACACCTCCCGAGTCACCCTGCGACACACTACCTCCCGAGTCACCCTGCGACACACCACCTCCCGAGTCACCCTGCAACACACCACCTCCCGAGTCACCCTGCGGCACACCACCTCCCGAGTCACCCTGCGACACACCACCTCCCGAGTCACCCTGCGACACACCACCTCCCGAGTCACCCTGCAACACACCACCTCCCGAGTCACCCTGCAGCACACCACCTCCCGAGTCACCCTGCGACACACCACCTCCCGAGTCACCCTGGGACACACCACCTCTCGAGTCACCCTGGGACACACCACCTCCCGAGTCACCCTGCGAGACACCATCTCCCGAGTTACCCTGCGACACACCACCTCCCGAGTCACCCTGCGACACACCACCTCCCGAGTCACCCTGCGACACACCACCTCCCGAGTCACCCTGCAACACACCACCTCCCGAGTCACCTTGCGAAACATCGCCTCCCGAGTCACCCTGCGACACACCGCCTCTCGAGTCACCCTGCGACACACCACCTCCCGAGTCACCCTGCGACATACCACCGGACCTCCCGAGTCACCCTGCGGCACACCACCTCCCGAGTCATCTTGCGACACAACACCTCCCGAGTCACCCTGCGACACACCACCTCCCGAGTCAACACCACCGGGCCTCCCAAGTCACCCTGCGACACACCACCTCCCGACCTCCCAAGTCACCCTGCGACACACCACCTCCTGAGTCACCCTGCGACACACCACCTCCCGAGTCACCCTGCGACACACCACCTCCCGAGTCACCTTGCGACACACCACCGGACCTCCCGAGTCACCCTGCGACACACCACCACCCGAGTCACCCTGCGACACACCACAGGACCTCCCGAGTCACCCTGCGACACACCACCTCCTGAGTCACCCTGCGACACACCACCTCCCGAGTCACCCTGCGACACACCACCTCCCGAGTCACCCTGCGACACACCACCTCCCGAGTCACCCTGCGACATACCACCTCCCGAGTCACCTTGCGACACATCGCCTCCCGAGTCACCTTGCGACACACCACCTCCCGAGTCACCCTGCGACACACCACCGGACCTCCCGAGTCACCCTGCGACACACCACCTCCCGAGTCACCTTGCGACACACCACCTCCCGAGTCACCCTGCGACACACCACCGGACCTCCCGAGTCACCCTGCGACATACCACCTACCGAGTCACCCTGCGACACACCATCTCCCAAGTCACCCTGCGACACACCACCTCCCGAGTCACCCTGCGACATACCACCTACCGAGTCACCCTGCGACACACCATCTCCCGAGTCACCCTGCGACACACCACCTCCCGACCTCCCGAGTTACCCTGCGACATACCACCTCCCGAGTCACCCTGCGGCATACCACCTCCCGAGTCACCCTGCGATACATCGCCTCCCGAGTCACCCTGCGACACACCACCTCCCGAGTCACCCTGCAACACACCACCTCCCGAGTCACCCTGCGACATACCACCGGACCTCCCGAGTCACCCTGCGACACACCATCTCCCGACCTCCCGAGTCACCCTGCGACACACCACCTCCCAAGTCACCCTGCGACACAACACCTCCCAAGTCACTCTGCGACACATCGCCTCCCGAGTCACCCTGCGACACACCACCTCCCGAGTCACCCTGCGACACACCACCTCCCGAGTCACCTTGCGACACAACACCTCCCCAGTCACCCTGCGACACACCACCTCCCGAGTCACCCTGCGACACACCACCTCCCGAGTCACCCTGCAACACACCACCTCCCGAGTCACCCTGCGACACACCACCTCCCGAGTCACCCTGCGACACACCACCTCCCGAGTCACCCTGCAACACACCACCTCCCGAGTCACCCTGCGGCACACCACCTCCCGAGTCACCCTGCGACACACCACCTCCCGAGTCACCCTGGGACACACCACCTCTCGAAACACCCTGGGACACACCACCTCCCGAGTCACCCTGCGACACACCACCTCCCGAGTCACCCTGCGACACACCACCTCCCGATTCACCCTGCAACACACCACCTCCCGAGTCACCTTGCGACACATCGCCTCCCGAGTCACCCTGCGACACACCGCCTCTCGAGTCACCCTGCGACACACCACCTCCCGAGTCACCCTGCGACATACCACCGGACCTCCCGAGTCACCCTGCGGCACACCACCTCCCGAGTCACCTTGCGACACAACACCTCCCGAGTCACCCTGCGACACACCACCTCCCGAGTCACCCTGCGACACACCACCTCCCGAGTCACCCTGCAACACACCACCTCCCGAGTCACCCTGCGGCACACCACCTCCCGAGTCACCCTGCGACACACCACCTCCCGAGTCACCCTGCGACACACCACCTCCCGAGTCACCCTGCAACACACCACCTCCCGAGTCACCCTGCGGCACACCACCTCCCGAGTCACCCTGCGACACACCACCTCCCGAGTCACCCTGGGACACACCACCTCTCGAGTCACCCTGGGACACACCACCTCCCGAGCCACCCTGCGAGACACCACCTCCCGTGTTACCCTGCGACACACCACCTCCCGAGTCACCCTGCGACACACCACCTCCCGAGTCACCCTGCGACACACCACCTCCCGAGTCACCCTGCAACACACCACCTCCCGAGTCACCTTGCGACACATCGCCTCCCGAGTCACCCTGCGACACACCGCCTCTCGAGTCACCCTGCGACACACCACCTCCCGAGTCACCCTGCGACATACCACCGGACCTCCCGAGTCACCCTGCGGCACACCACCTCCCGAGTCACCTTGCGACACAACACCTCCCGAGTCACCCTGCGACACACCACCTCCCGAGTCAACACCACCGGGCCTCCCAAGTCACCCTGCGACACACCACCTCCCGACCTCCCAAGTCACCCTGCGACACACCACCTCCCGAGTCACCCTGCGACACACCACCTCCCGAGTCACCCTGCGACACACCACCTCCCGAGTCACCTTGCGACACACCACCGGACCTCCCGAGTCACCCTGCGACACACCACCTCCCGAGTCACCCTGCGACACACCACCGGACCTCCCGAGTCACCCTGCGACACACCACCTCCCGAGTCACCTTGCGACACACCACCTCCCGAGTCACCCTGCGACACACCACCGGACCTCCCGAGTCACCCTGCGACACACCACCTCCCGAGTCACCTTGCGACACACCACCTCCCGAGTCACCCTGCGACACACCACCGGACCTCCCGAGTCACCCTGCGACATACCACCTACCGAGTCACCCTGCGACACACCATCTCCCAAGTCACCCTGCACCACCTCCCCACCTCCCGAGTTACCCTGCGACACACCACCTCCCGAGTCACTCTGCGACATACCACCTCCCGAGTCACCCTGCGACACATCGCCTCCCGAGTCACCTTGCGACACACCACCTCCCGACCTCCCGAGTTACCCTGCGACACACCACCTCCCGAGTCACCTTGCGACACACCACCTCCCGAGTCACCCTGCGACACACCACCGGACCTCCCGAGTCACCCTGCGACACACCACCTCCCGAGTCACCTTGCGACACACCACCTCCCGAGTCACCCTGCGACACACCACCGGACCTCCCGAGTCACCCTGCGACATACCACCTACCGAGTCACCCTGCGACACACCATCTTCCAAGTCACCCTGCGACACACCACCTCCCGAGTCACCCTGCGACATACCACCTACCGAGTCACCCTGCGACACACCATCTCCCGAGTCACCCTGCGACACACCACCTCCCGACCTCCCGAGTTACCCTGCGACACACCACCTCCCTAGTCACCCTGCGACATACCACCTCCCGAGTCACCCTGCGACACATCGCCTCCCGAGTCACCTTGCGACACACCACCTCCCAAGTCACCTTGCGACACACCATCTCCCGAGTCACCCTGCGGGACACCACCTCCCGAGTCACCCTGCGGGACACCACCTCCCGAGTCACCCTGCGACACACCACCGGACCTCCCGAGTCACCCTGCGACACACCACCTCCCGAGTCACCCTGTGACACACCACCTCCCGAGTCACCCTGTGACACACCACCGGACCTCCCGAGTCACCCTGCGACACACCACCTCCCGACCTCCCGAGTCACCCTGCGACACACCACCTCCCGAGTCACCCTGGGACACACCACCTCCCGAGTCACCCTGCGACACACCACCGGACCTCCCGAGTCACCCTGCGACACACCACCTCCCGACCTCCCGAGTCACCCTACGACACACCACATCCCGAGTCACCCTGGGACACACCACCTCCCCAGTCACCCTGGGACACACCACCTCCCGAGTCACCCTGCGACACACCACCTCCCGAGTCACCCTGCGACACACCACCTCCCGAGTCACCCTGGGACACACCACCTCCCGAGTCACCCTGCGACACACCACCTCCCGAGTCACCCTGCGACACACCACCACCCGAGTCACCCTGCAACACACCACCTCCCGAGTCACCCTGCGGCACACCACCTCCCGAGTCACCCTGCGACACACCACCTCCCGAGTCACCCTGCGACACACCACCTCCCGAGTCACCCTGCAACACACCACCTCCCGAGTCACCCTGCGGCACACCACCTCCCGAGTCACCCTGCGACACACCACCTCCCGAGTCACCCTGGGACACACCACCTCTCGAGTCGCCCTGGGACACACCACCTCCCGAGTCACCCTGCGAGACACCACCTCCCGAGTTACCCTGCGACACACCACCTCCCGAGTCACCCTGCGACACACCACCTCCCGAGTCACCCTGCGACACACCACCTCCCGAGTCACCCTGCAACACACCACCTCCCGAGTCACCTTGCGACACATCGCCTCCCGAGTCACCCTGCGACACACCGCCTCTCGAGTCACCCTGTGACACACCACCTCCCGAGTCACCCTGCGACATACCACCGGACCTCCCGAGTCACCCTGCGGCACACCACCTGCTGAGTCACCTTGCGACACAACACTTCCCGAGTCACCCTGCGACACACCACCTCCCGAGTCAACACCACCGGGCCTCCCAAGTCACCCTGCGACACACCACCTCCCGACCTCCCAAGTCACCCTGCGACACACCACCTTCCGAGTCACCCTGCGACACACCACCTCCCGAGTCACCCTGCGACACACCACCTCCCGAGTCACCTTGCGACACACCACCGGACCTCCCGAGTCACCCTGCGACACACCACCTCCCGAGTCACCCTGCGACACACCACCGGACCTCCCGAGTCACCCTGCAACACACCACCTCCCGAGTCACCTTGCGACACACCACCTCCCGAGTCACCCTGCGACACACCACCGGACCTCCCGAGTCACCCTGCGACACACCACCTCCCGAGTCACCCTGCGACACACCACCGGACCTCCCGAGTCACCCTGCGACACACCACCGGACCTCCCGAGTCACCCTGCGACACACCACCTCCCGACCTCCCGAGTCAACCTGTGACACACCACCTCCCAACCTCCCGAGTCACCCTGCGACACACCACCTCCCGAGTCCCATGCAACACACCACCTCTCGACCTCCCGAGTCACCCTGTGACACACCACCTCCCGAGTCAATACCACCGGACCTCCCGAGTCACCCTGCGACATACCACCTCCCGAGTCACCCTGCGACACACCACCTCCCGAGTTACCCTGCGAGACACCACCTCCCGAGTCAGCCTGCGACACAACACCTCCCGAGTCACCTTGCGACACACCACCTCCTGAGTCACCCTGCGACACACCACCTCCCGAGTCACCCTGCGACACACCACCTCCCGAGGCACCCTGCGACACACCACCTCCCGAGTGACCCTGCGACACACCACTTCCCGAGTCACCCTGCGACATACCACCTCCCGAGTCACCCTGCGACACACCACCTCCCGAGTCACCCTGCGACATACCACCTCCCGAGTCACCCTGCGACACACCACCTCCCGAGTCACCCTGCGACACACCACCTCCCGAGGCACCCTGCGACACACCACCTCCCGAGTCACCCTTCGACACACCACCTCCCGAGTCACCTTGCGACACACCACCTCCCGAGTCACCCTGCGACACACCACCTCCCGAGTCAACACCACCGGACCTCCCAAGTCACCCTGCGACACACCACCTCCCGACCTCCCGAGTCACCCTGCGACACACCACCTCCCGAGTCACCATGCGACACCACCTCTCGACCTCCCGAGTCACCCTGTGACACACCACCTCCCGAGTCAATACCACCGGACCTCTCGAGTCACCCTGCGACATACCACCTACCGAGTCACCCTGCGACACACCACCTCCCGACCTCCCGAGTCACCCTGCGACACACCACCTCCCGAGTTACCCTGCGAGACACCACCTCCCGAGTCAGCCTGCGACACACCACCTCCTGAGTCACCCTGGGACACACCAGCTCCCGAGTCACCCTGGGACAAACCACCTCCCGAGTCACCCAGCGAGACACCACCTCCCGAGTCAACACCACCGGACCTCCCGAGTCACCCTGCGACACACCACCTCCCGAGTCACCCTGCGACACACCACCTCCCGAGTCACCCTGCGAGACACCACCTCCCGAGTCACCCTGCGACACGCCACCTCCCGAGTCACCCTGCGGGACACCACCTCCCGACCTCCCGAGTCACCTTGCGACCCACCACCTCTCGAGTCAACACCACCGGACCTCCCGAATCATCCTGCGACACACCACCAGACCTCCCGAGTCACCCTGAGACACACCACCAGACCTCCCGAGTCAACCTGAGACACACCACCAGACCTCCCAAGTCAACCTGAGGCACACCACCAGACCTCCCGAGTCAACCTGAGACACACCACCAGACCTCCCGAGTCACCCTGAGACACACCACCAGACCTCCCGAGTCAACCTGAGACACACCACCAGACCTCCCGAGTCAACCTGAGACACACCACCAGACCTCCCGTGTCACTCTGAGACACACCACCAGACCTCCCGAGTCAACCTGAGACACACCACCAGACCTCCCGAGTCAACCTGAGACACACCACCAGACCTCCCGAGCAGTGGCGGCTCGTGGTCCTCTCAAAGTACCTGAGGCCCAAGTCCAGAAGTTGCAACGGAGGAGCAGCTGCGACTTGCGAGTTTAGTTAAACTTTAAACAAATCACAGGCGTAGGAATTGGGGCGGGGGCCATGCCCCCACTATTTGATCAGAATTATTGACACAATCTGTATTTTTGTCTAATATGGAAACTTTGGGTCAGTAAAAGGTAGACCAAGACGAGAGGAGCTCAACCGGAGGTCCGGTGGTGTTGACTCAGGAGGTCCGGTGGTGTTGACTCGAGAGGTCCGGTGGTGTGCTGCAGGGCGACTCGGGAGGTCCGGTGGTGTTGACTCGAGAGGTCCGGTGGTGTGCTGCAGGGCGACTCGGGAGGTCCGGTGGTGTTGACTCGAGAGGTCCGGTGGTGTGCTGCAGGGCGACTCGGGAGGTCCGGTGGTGTGTTGACTCCGGAGGTCCGGTGGTGTTGACTCGAGAGGTCCGGTGGTGTGCTGCAGGGCGACTCGGGAGGTTCGGTGGTGTGTTGACTCCGGAGGTCCGGTGGTGTTGACTCGAGAGGTCCGGTGGTGTGCTGCAGGGCGACTCAGGAGGTCCGGTGGTGTTGACTCGAGAGGTCCGGTGGTGTGCTGCAGGGCGACTCGGGAGGTCCGGTGGTCTGGTTCATGGCGGGGCCAAAGCGCCACATACTGGTCGGCGTCATCTCGGTCGGCATCGGCTGCGGCGCCTCCTTCCCGGGCATCAACACGAAGGTGGCTCCGTACGTCAACTGGATTCTGCAAGCGGTGTAGTGGGTTGTTCGGGTCGTAGCGGCCTCCAACTAGCGGGCGGTAGGGTTGGCGGCCACTCTCGCAGTCAGCCGCACGGTTCGTCTAGTCCAGTGATCCAGTGATCCAGTGCTGCTGAGTGCCGAGTGCAGTGGAGCAGGCTCGCCGACTCAGCTGCTCGTCACCCACAGAAACCAAATACTAAATATTGTCATTGGTTGCACACCACCTCCCGAGTCCCATGCGACACACCACCTCTCGACCTCCCGAGTCACCCTGTGACACACCACCTCCCGAGTCAATACCACCGGACCTCCCGAGTCACCCTGCGACACACCACCTCCCGAGTCACCCTGGGACACACCACCTCCCGAGTCACCCTGCGACACACCACCTCCCGAGTCACCCTGCGACACACCACCTCCCGAGTCACCATGCGACACACCACCGGACCTCCCGAGTCACCCTGCAACACACCACCTCCCGAGTCACCCTGCGACACACCACCGGACCTCCCGAGTCACCCTGCGACACACCACCTCCCGACCTCCCGAGTCACCCTGCGACACACCACCTCCCGAGTCACCCTGGGACACACCACCTCCCGAGTCACCCTGCGACACACCACCGGACCTCCCGAGTCACCCTGCGACACACCACCTCCCGAGTCACCCTGCGACACACCACCGGACCTCCCGAGTCACCCTGCGACACACCACCTCCCGAGTCACCCTGCGACACACCACCTCCCGAGTCACCCTGCGACACACCACCTCCCGAGTCACCCTGCGACACACCACCGGACCTCCCGAGTCACCCTGCGACACACCACCTCCCGAGTCACCCTGCGACACACCACCGGACCTCCCGAGTCACCCTGCGACACACCACCTCCCGACCTCCCGAGTCAACCTGTGACACACCACCTCCCAACCTCCCGAGTCACCCTGCGACACACCACCTCCCGAGTCCCATGCGACACACCACCTCTCGACCTCCCGAGTCACCCTGTGACACACCACCTCCCGAGTCAATACCACCGGACCTCCCGAGTCACCCTGCGACATACCACCTCCCGAGTCACCCTGCGACACACCACCTCCCGAGTTACCCTGCGAGACACCACCTCCCGAATCAGCCTGCGACACAACACCTCCCGAGTCACCTTGCGACACACCACCTCCTGAGTCACCCTGCGACACACCACCTCCCGAGTCACCCTGCGACACACCACCTCCCGAGGCACCCTGCGACACACCACCTCCCGAGTGACCCTGCGACACACCACCGGACCTCCCGAGTCACCCTGCGGGACACCACCTCCCGAGTCACCCTGCGACACACCACCTCCTGAGTCACCCTGCGACACACCACCTCCCGAGTCACCCTGCGACACACCACCTCCCGAGGCACCTGCGACACACCACCTCCCGAGTCACCCTTCGACACACCACCTCCCGAGTCACCTTGCGACACACCACCTCCCGAGTCACCCTGCGACACACCACCTCCCGAGTCAACACCACCGGACCTCCCAAGTCACCCTGCGACACACCACCTCCCGACCTCCCGAGTCACCCTGCGACACACCACCTCCCGAGTCACCATGCGACACCACCTCTCGACCTCCCGAGTCACCCTGTGACACACCACCTCCCGAGTCAATACCACCGGACCTCTCGAGTCACCCTGCGACATACCACCTACCGAGTCACCCTGCGACACACCACCTCCCGACCTCCCGAGTCACCCTGCGACACACCACCTCCCGAGTTACCCTGCGAGACACCACCTCCCGAGTCAGCCTGCGACACACCACCTCCTGAGTCACCCTGGGACACACCACCTCCCGAGTCACCCTGGGACACACCACCTCCCGAGTCACCCTGCGACACACCCCCTCCCGAGTCACCCTGCGACACACCACCTCCCGAGTCACCCTGCGACACACCGCCTCCCGAGTCACCCTGCGACACACCACCTCCCAAGTCACCCTGCGACACACCACCTCCCGAGTCACCCTGCGACACACCGCCTCCCGAGTCACCCTGCGACACACCACCTCCCAAGTCACCCTGCGACACACCACCTGCCGACCTCCCGAGTCACCCTGCAACACACCACCTCCCGAATCACCCTGCGACACACCACCTGCCGACCTCCCGAGTCACCCTGCGACACACCACCTCCCGAGTCACCCTGCAACACACCACCTCCCGAGTCACCCTGCGACACACCACCTGCCGACTTCCCGAGTCACCCTGCGACACACCACCTCCCGAGTCACCCTGCGACACACCACCTCCCAAGTCACCCTGCGACACACCACCTGCCGACCTCCCGAGTCACCCTGCAACACACCACCTCCCGAGTCACCCTGCGACACACCACCTCCCGAGTCACCCTGCAACACACCACCTCCCGAGTCACCCTGCGACATACCACCGGACCTCCCGAGTCACCCTGCGACACACCATCTCCCGACCTCCCGAGTCACCCTGCGACACACCACCTCCCGAGTCACCCTGCGACACACCACCGGACCTCCCGAGTCACCCTGCGACACACCACCTCCCGAGTCACCCTGCGACACACCACCTCCCGAGTCACCTTGCGACACACCACCTCCCGAGTCACCCTGCGACACACCACCGGACCTCCCGAGTCACCCTGCGACACACCACCTCCCGAGTCACCTTGCGACACACCACCTCCCGAGTCACCCTGCGACACCCCACCGGACCTCCCGAGTCACCCTGCGACACACCACCTCCCGACCTCCCGAGTCAACCGGTGACACACCACCTCCCAACCTCCCGAGTCACCCTGCGACACACCACCTCCCGAGTCCCATGCGACACACCACCTCTCGACCTCCCGAGTCACCCTGTGACACACCACCTCCCGAGTCAATACCACCGGACCTCCCGAGTCACCCTGCGACATACCACCTACCGAGTCACCCTGCGACACACCACCTCCCGACCTCCCGAGTCACCCTGCGACACACCACCTCCCGAGTTACCCTGCGAGACACCACCTCCCGAGTCAGCCTGCGACACACCACCTCCCGAATCACCCTGCGACACACCACCTGCCGACCTCCCGAGTCACCCTGCGACACACCACCTCCGGAGTCACCCTGCAACACACTACCTCCCGAGTCACCCTGCGACACACCACCTGCCGACCTCCCGAGTCACCCTGCGACACACCACCTCCCGAGTCACCCTGCGACACACCACCTCCCAAGTCACCCTGTGACACACCACCTGCCGACCTCCCGAGTCACCCTGCAACACACCACCTCCCGAGTCACCCTGCGACACACCACCTCCCGAGTCACCCTGCAACACACCACCTCCCGAGTCACCCTGCGACATACCACCGGACCTCCCGAGTCACCCTGCGACACACCATCTCCCGACCTCCCGAGTCACCCTGCGACACACCACCTCCCGAGTCACCCTGCGACACAACACCTCCCAAGTCACTCTGCGACACATCGCCTCCCGAGTCACCCTGCGACACACCACCTCCCGAGTCACCCTGCAACACACCACCTCCCGAGTCACCTTGCGACACAACACCTCCCGAGTCACCCTGCGACACACCACCTCCCGAGTCACCCTGCGACACACCACCTCCCGAGTCACCCTGCGACACACCACCTCCCGAGTCACCCTGTGACACACCACCTCCCGAGTCACCCTGCAACACACCACCTCCCGAGTCACCCTGCGACACACCACCTCCCGAGTCACCCTGCGACACACCACCTCCCGAGTCACCCTGAAACACACCACCTCCCGAGTCACCCTGCGGCACACCACCTCCCGAGTCACCCTGCGACACACCACCTCCCGAGTCACCCTGGGACACACCACCTCTCGAGTCACCCTGGGACACACCACCTCCCGAGTCACCCTGCGACACACCACCTCCCGAGTCACCCTGCGACACACCAACTCCCGAGTCACCCTGCAACACACCACCTCTCGAGTCACCTTGCGACACATCGCCTCCCGAGTCACCCTGCGACACACCGCCTCTCGAGTCACCCTGCGACACACCACCTCCCGAGTCACCCTGCGACATACCACCGGACCTCCCGAGTCACCCTGCGGCACACCACCTCCCGAGTCACCTTGCGACACAACACCTCCCGAGTCACCCTGCGACACACTACCTCCCGAGTCACCCTGCGACACACCACCTCCCGAGTCACCCTGCAACACACCACCTCCCGAGTCACCCTGCGGCACACCACCTCCCGAGTCACCCTGCGACACACCACCTCCCGAGTCACCCTGCGACACACCACCTCCCGAGTCACCCTGCAACACACCACCTCCCGAGTCACCCTGCAGCACACCACCTCCCGAGTCACCCTGCGACACACCACCTCCCGAGTCACCCTGGGACACACCACCTCTCGAGTCACCCTGGGACACACCACCTCCCGAGTCACCCTGCGAGACACCATCTCCCGAGTTACCCTGCGACACACCACCTCCCGAGTCACCCTGCGACACACCACCTCCCGAGTCACCCTGCGACACACCACCTCCCGAGTCACCCTGCAACACACCACCTCCCGAGTCACCTTGCGAAACATCGCCTCCCGAGTCACCCTGCGACACACCGCCTCTCGAGTCACCCTGCGACACACCACCTCCCGAGTCACCCTGCGACATACCACCGGACCTCCCGAGTCACCCTGCGGCACACCACCTCCCGAGTCATCTTGCGACACAACACCTCCCGAGTCACCCTGCGACACACCACCTCCCGAGTCAACACCACCGGGCCTCCCAAGTCACCCTGCGACACACCACCTCCCGACCTCCCAAGTCACCCTGCGACACACCACCTCCTGAGTCACCCTGCGACACACCACCTCCCGAGTCACCCTGCGACACACCACCTCCCGAGTCACCTTGCGACACACCACCGGACCTCCCGAGTCACCCTGCGACACACCACCACCCGAGTCACCCTGCGACACACCACAGGACCTCCCGAGTCACCCTGCGACACACCACCTCCTGAGTCACCCTGCGACACACCACCTCCCGAGTCACCCTGCGACACACCACCTCCCGAGTCACCCTGCGACACACCACCTCCCGAGTCACCCTGCGACATACCACCTCCCGAGTCACCTTGCGACACATCGCCTCCCGAGTCACCTTGCGACACACCACCTCCCGAGTCACCCTGCGACACACCACCGGACCTCCCGAGTCACCCTGCGACACACCACCTCCCGAGTCACCTTGCGACACACCACCTCCCGAGTCACCCTGCGACACACCACCGGACCTCCCGAGTCACCCTGCGACATACCACCTACCGAGTCACCCTGCGACACACCATCTCCCAAGTCACCCTGCGACACACCACCTCCCGAGTCACCCTGCGACATACCACCTACCGAGTCACCCTGCGACACACCATCTCCCGAGTCACCCTGCGACACACCACCTCCCGACCTCCCGAGTTACCCTGCGACATACCACCTCCCGAGTCACCCTGCGGCATACCACCTCCCGAGTCACCCTGCGATACATCGCCTCCCGAGTCACCCTGCGACACACCACCTCCCGAGTCACCCTGCAACACACCACCTCCCGAGTCACCCTGCGACATACCACCGGACCTCCCGAGTCACCCTGCGACACACCATCTCCCGACCTCCCGAGTCACCCTGCGACACACCACCTCCCAAGTCACCCTGCGACACAACACCTCCCAAGTCACTCTGCGACACATCGCCTCCCGAGTCACCCTGCGACACACCACCTCCCGAGTCACCCTGCGACACACCACCTCCCGAGTCACCTTGCGACACAACACCTCCCCAGTCACCCTGCGACACACCACCTCCCGAGTCACCCTGCGACACACCACCTCCCGAGTCACCCTGCAACACACCACCTCCCGAGTCACCCTGCGACACACCACCTCCCGAGTCACCCTGCGACACACCACCTCCCGAGTCACCCTGCAACACACCACCTCCCGAGTCACCCTGCGGCACACCACCTCCCGAGTCACCCTGCGACACACCACCTCCCGAGTCACCCTGGGACACACCACCTCTCGAAACACCCTGGGACACACCACCTCCCGAGTCACCCTGCGACACACCACCTCCCGAGTCACCCTGCGACACACCACCTCCCGATTCACCCTGCAACACACCACCTCCCGAGTCACCTTGCGACACATCGCCTCCCGAGTCACCCTGCGACACACCGCCTCTCGAGTCACCCTGCGACACACCACCTCCCGAGTCACCCTGCGACATACCACCGGACCTCCCGAGTCACCCTGCGGCACACCACCTCCCGAGTCACCTTGCGACACAACACCTCCCGAGTCACCCTGCGACACACCACCTCCCGAGTCACCCTGCGACACACCACCTCCCGAGTCACCCTGCAACACACCACCTCCCGAGTCACCCTGCGGCACACCACCTCCCGAGTCACCCTGCGACACACCACCTCCCGAGTCACCCTGCGACACACCACCTCCCGAGTCACCCTGCAACACACCACCTCCCGAGTCACCCTGCGGCACACCACCTCCCGAGTCACCCTGCGACACACCACCTCCCGAGTCACCCTGGGACACACCACCTCTCGAGTCACCCTGGGACACACCACCTCCCGAGCCACCCTGCGAGACACCACCTCCCGTGTTACCCTGCGACACACCACCTCCCGAGTCACCCTGCGACACACCACCTCCCGAGTCACCCTGCGACACACCACCTCCCGAGTCACCCTGCAACACACCACCTCCCGAGTCACCTTGCGACACATCGCCTCCCGAGTCACCCTGCGACACACCGCCTCTCGAGTCACCCTGCGACACACCACCTCCCGAGTCACCCTGCGACATACCACCGGACCTCCCGAGTCACCCTGCGGCACACCACCTCCCGAGTCACCTTGCGACACAACACCTCCCGAGTCACCCTGCGACACACCACCTCCCGAGTCAACACCACCGGGCCTCCCAAGTCACCCTGCGACACACCACCTCCCGACCTCCCAAGTCACCCTGCGACACACCACCTCCCGAGTCACCCTGCGACACACCACCTCCCGAGTCACCCTGCGACACACCACCTCCCGAGTCACCTTGCGACACACCACCGGACCTCCCGAGTCACCCTGCGACACACCACCTCCCGAGTCACCCTGCGACACACCACCGGACCTCCCGAGTCACCCTGCGACACACCACCTCCCGAGTCACCTTGCGACACACCACCTCCCGAGTCACCCTGCGACACACCACCGGACCTCCCGAGTCACCCTGCGACACACCACCTCCCGAGTCACCTTGCGACACACCACCTCCCGAGTCACCCTGCGACACACCACCGGACCTCCCGAGTCACCCTGCGACATACCACCTACCGAGTCACCCTGCGACACACCATCTCCCAAGTCACCCTGCACCACCTCCCCACCTCCCGAGTTACCCTGCGACACACCACCTCCCGAGTCACTCTGCGACATACCACCTCCCGAGTCACCCTGCGACACATCGCCTCCCGAGTCACCTTGCGACACACCACCTCCCGACCTCCCGAGTTACCCTGCGACACACCACCTCCCGAGTCACCTTGCGACACACCACCTCCCGAGTCACCCTGCGACACACCACCGGACCTCCCGAGTCACCCTGCGACACACCACCTCCCGAGTCACCTTGCGACACACCACCTCCCGAGTCACCCTGCGACACACCACCGGACCTCCCGAGTCACCCTGCGACATACCACCTACCGAGTCACCCTGCGACACACCATCTTCCAAGTCACCCTGCGACACACCACCTCCCGAGTCACCCTGCGACATACCACCTACCGAGTCACCCTGCGACACACCATCTCCCGAGTCACCCTGCGACACACCACCTCCCGACCTCCCGAGTTACCCTGCGACACACCACCTCCCTAGTCACCCTGCGACATACCACCTCCCGAGTCACCCTGCGACACATCGCCTCCCGAGTCACCTTGCGACACACCACCTCCCAAGTCACCTTGCGACACACCATCTCCCGAGTCACCCTGCGGGACACCACCTCCCGAGTCACCCTGCGGGACACCACCTCCCGAGTCACCCTGCGACACACCACCGGACCTCCCGAGTCACCCTGCGACACACCACCTCCCGAGTCACCCTGTGACACACCACCTCCCGAGTCACCCTGTGACACACCACCGGACCTCCCGAGTCACCCTGCGACACACCACCTCCCGACCTCCCGAGTCACCCTGCGACACACCACCTCCCGAGTCACCCTGGGACACACCACCTCCCGAGTCACCCTGCGACACACCACCGGACCTCCCGAGTCACCCTGCGACACACCACCTCCCGACCTCCCGAGTCACCCTACGACACACCACATCCCGAGTCACCCTGGGACACACCACCTCCCCAGTCACCCTGGGACACACCACCTCCCGAGTCACCCTGCGACACACCACCTCCCGAGTCACCCTGCGACACACCACCTCCCGAGTCACCCTGGGACACACCACCTCCCGAGTCACCCTGCGACACACCACCTCCCGAGTCACCCTGCGACACACCACCACCCGAGTCACCCTGCAACACACCACCTCCCGAGTCACCCTGCGGCACACCACCTCCCGAGTCACCCTGCGACACACCACCTCCCGAGTCACCCTGCGACACACCACCTCCCGAGTCACCCTGCAACACACCACCTCCCGAGTCACCCTGCGGCACACCACCTCCCGAGTCACCCTGCGACACACCACCTCCCGAGTCACCCTGGGACACACCACCTCTCGAGTCGCCCTGGGACACACCACCTCCCGAGTCACCCTGCGAGACACCACCTCCCGAGTTACCCTGCGACACACCACCTCCCGAGTCACCCTGCGACACACCACCTCCCGAGTCACCCTGCGACACACCACCTCCCGAGTCACCCTGCAACACACCACCTCCCGAGTCACCTTGCGACACATCGCCTCCCGAGTCACCCTGCGACACACCGCCTCTCGAGTCACCCTGTGACACACCACCTCCCGAGTCACCCTGCGACATACCACCGGACCTCCCGAGTCACCCTGCGGCACACCACCTGCTGAGTCACCTTGCGACACAACACTTCCCGAGTCACCCTGCGACACACCACCTCCCGAGTCAACACCACCGGGCCTCCCAAGTCACCCTGCGACACACCACCTCCCGACCTCCCAAGTCACCCCTGCGACACACCACCTTCCGAGTCACCCTGCGACACACCACCTCCCGAGTCACCCTGCGACACACCACCTCCCGAGTCACCTTGCGACACACCACCGGACCCTCCCGAGTCACCCTGCGACACACCACCTCCCGAGTCACCCTGCGACACACCACCGGACCTCCCGAGTCACCCTGCAACACACCACCTCCCGAGTCACCTTGCGACACACCACCTCCCGAGTCACCCTGCGACACACCACCGGACCTCCCGAGTCACCCTGCGACACACCACCTCCCGAGTCACCCTGCGACACACCACCGGACCTCCCGAGTCACCCTGCGACACACCACCGGACCTCCCGAGTCACCCTGCGACACACCACCTCCCGACCTCCCGAGTCAACCTGTGACACACCACCTCCCAACCTCCCGAGTCACCCTGCGACACACCACCTCCCGAGTCCCATGCAACACACCACCTCTCGACCTCCCGAGTCACCCTGTGACACACCACCTCCCGAGTCAATACCACCGGACCTCCCGAGTCACCCTGCGACATACCACCTCCCGAGTCACCCTGCGACACACCACCTCCCGAGTTACCCTGCGAGACACCACCTCCCGAGTCAGCCTGCGACACAACACCTCCCGAGTCACCTTGCGACACACCACCTCCTGAGTCACCCTGCGACACACCACCTCCCGAGTCACCCTGCGACACACCACCTCCCGAGGCACCCTGCGACACACCACCTCCCGAGTGACCCTGCGACACACCACTTCCCGAGTCACCCTGCGACATACCACCTCCCGAGTCACCCTGCGACACACCACCTCCCGAGTCACCCTGCGACATACCACCTCCCGAGTCACCCTGCGACACACCACCTCCCGAGTCACCCTGCGACACACCACCTCCCGAGGCACCCTGCGACACACCACCTCCCGAGTCACCCTTCGACACACCACCTCCCGAGTCACCTTGCGACACACCACCTCCCGAGTCACCCTGCGACACACCACCTCCCGAGTCAACACCACCGGACCTCCCAAGTCACCCTGCGACACACCACCTCCCGACCTCCCGAGTCACCCTGCGACACACCACCTCCCGAGTCACCATGCGACACCACCTCTCGACCTCCCGAGTCACCCTGTGACACACCACCTCCCGAGTCAATACCACCGGACCTCTCGAGTCACCCTGCGACATACCACCTACCGAGTCACCCTGCGACACACCACCTCCCGACCTCCCGAGTCACCCTGCGACACACCACCTCCCGAGTTACCCTGCGAGACACCACCTCCCGAGTCAGCCTGCGACACACCACCTCCTGAGTCACCCTGGGACA